>APFE031349039.1:162342-209315 GCA_000404065.3 Pinus taeda
TGTTATATACCTAGGGGGGATATAATGGGGTACCAAGGGAGGTACCCAAGGTAATAATGTAATAATGGGATGGGCCATAGTAATAAATAAGGTGGTTAACCCATATCATGTAAGGGACCACAAGTAGTTAGTAATAATGTAATGGGCCCATGGTATTAGTGGATGCTATGAGGGAACCATGGTAATGATCCATGGTATTGCATGTATGAGGGCTATATAGAGGCTAGAGACTCCACATGGAGGACGTCAAGGAATAGTGTCAAGGAATATTGTGTGAACAGGTATATGGCTTGTGGAGTGTTCTCCTTCCTTAAAGAGTGAATGTATGGTGTTGCCCTACCTTAAGGGTTTGATCAATAAAGAATCATTTCATATTATTTCTGGGTTTATTTGCATTGTCTTATATTTTCATATCAGATCTTTAATATTTCTGGGTTACATCTATAACAAGTGGTATCAGAGCACTTTCTTGGGCAAAAAAGTGGAGAATTTTTTTTAATTTTTGCAGGATTTCGGGGGCTTTGCAGATCAGATTTGTACGTTTTGGTGCAATATCTGCAAAATTTGATTGCAGATATGGATTCTATGTGAAAAAATACCCGATTTCAAAAAAAAAATCAATAGAATCGGAGTCCGGATGAAGGAGATATCGCTGATTTAAAAATCAGTGGGGTTGCAGACAATTTTTCGGGGCAGCAAGTTTGCGGCGCAGATCTAGACGTCCTGGTGCAAGATCTGCAAAATATATTTGCAGATCTGGAATCTTTGTGAAAAAATACCTAATTTCAAAAAAAAAATCAGTCGAATCGGAGTCCGGATGAGGGAGATATCGTTGATTTAAAATCAACTCTTTTTGCAGAAATTTTGGGGACGGCGGGAGAGTTGCAGCACAAATCTGAAATTCTAGTATCGGAATCAGGATTTCTATTACATGGATAGATGCAGAATGGTTGTTCCATTTCCAAAAATAGGTTATAATAGGGATTCTGAGCAATATTGACGAAATTCTGACCATTTCAAATTTTCGCCAATTTTTTTTGTGATGGCGGGCCTAGATCTGAATTTTGGGGACTTGTATCCATTTGATGGCTCTCATCTAGCCAAATGGCTAGCACAAATGGAGAAATGTTTTAGATTGAATTACATCAATGATTATGAGACTCAGCTGAGTGTGGGACAAATGTACTTGGACAATGAAAGATTGCAACGGCGGCAAAGGCATCAACGTTGCCTTCGAAGACCCTTGACTTGGGACAATTTCACAAAAGCTCTTATAGACCACTTTGACCATAAAGCTAATCTTGTGGATAAGCTCACACAGTGAGACACACAGCCTAGCAAAGATTTTATTTTTACAGGAAAGAAGGAAACCAAGGAACCTAAAGGGTTATTTTCTACTGGTATCTCCTTATTACAGGTTCATGGATTGATTCAGAAAGAGAAGATCATTGTTTCTATAAATCCTAGTTGCAAGCATAATTTCATCAATGTTAATTTTGGCAAAAAAATTGCAAATTCCCGCAAAACACATTGAAATCACACAGGTGGATGATGAGGATGTCCAAGTGTATAAATATTTGAAGATTTCTATGGATAAGTATGTGTTGCATGGTGATTTTTATACTTCAGAGACAGATAATATGGATGTTGTTTTGAGATACCCGTGGATGGAATCAGTGGGTACTATAAATATTAATGTGCAGAAGAAATTCCTGAAGCTCTGGTATAAAAAGAAAAAAATTACATTGCAGGATATTTCCATCAATAAACAGGTAGAGTACATGGAAGTTGAAGCAAAAGATGTTCCAGGGACTGACATATCAGATGACGAACTAGTGATGATTGACAATCAAACACAAACAGAGGCTGAAGCAAAAAAAGGTTACAGGTGCTGATACATCAGATGAGGGCTCAGTGGTAGAAGTAATATTGGAAGATAAGACACCACAGCGGGCACCACAACATAACAGTCAGGCTCCAGTAAGGGGTGAATTAAAGAAAAAGCCATCGTGGGTTAAAACTTCAATATATCATCACTCACATCACCCCGCAAGAAAACCATCAAGATGGCAACCAATTAGCCACACGGACAACAACCCTCGCAGGACAGATAGAGAGGAGCGAAGATCCACCTACTACACATCAACACAAAAGAGCTACCATGGTCAACTTCCATCTCAAGCGAGCAAGGCACCAACAAGATCGAGGGTTCACCTTTCTCTCGGATGGCTAGATGCACGTGAATGGTACCAATGGACTACTCTTTTGAGTAGATCTTATTATTTGTGTTCTTCCCATGTTCTGAGGACGAGACATGCTAAGGGGGGTGGAATGTTATATACCTAGGGGGGATAATATGGGGTACCAAGGGAAGTACCTAAGGTAATAATGTAATAATGGGATGGGCCATAGTAATAAATAAGGTGGTTAACCCATATCATGTAAGGGACCACAAGTAGTTAGTAATAATGTAATGGGCCCATGGTATTAGTGGATGGTATGAGGGAACCATGGTAATGATCCATGGTATTGCATGTATGAGGGCTATATAGAGGCTAGAGACTCCACATGGAGGACGTCAAGGAATATTGTGTGAACAGGCATATGGCTTGTGGAGTGTTCTCCTTCCTTAAGGAGTGAATGTATGGTGTTGCCCTACCTTAAGGGTTTGATAATAAATAAGCATTTCTATCTATTTCAATCTTGTTATTCTTGGGTTTATTTATATTTTCATATGTTTCTGGGTTAGATCTACAACAAGTGGTATTAGAGCTATAACAATTGGTATCAGATCTACAACAAGTGGTATCAGAGCTATACCAAGTGGTATCATAGCTATAACAGTGAGATTAGATCTCCATCCTTGATCAAGAGAAGCTAAGATCTAATCTCAACAATGGATGTATAACATGCTAATCCTTTGTACATTACGTTTGTCTGCACTAGGTCAATTTTTCCAAGATCAAGAAGAAGGTGATTAACTCCATTATTTTATGGTACAAGGTCCTTCATCCTATATTTACCATATATGGACAAGTACCCATTAAGATCTATTTATCCATGTATGGGTGTAGGAGAAGTAGTACAAGAGAAAAGGTTTTGGTCGTCAGCACTAAGGCTCTGGAAGGTTGAAACATGAACCTATAGAGTCTCCCATGACAAACTCCAATCACTCTAGTAGAAATGATACTAGATCCCCTGGGATACATGAGTACCTCTCCATCTCAGAGCACCACTACATATCCCATGTCCTCAATACTGGAAACTAAAATCAAATTATTCTTCAGCCCTAGAACATATAGGACCTTCATCACTTTCAAGGGAGGTTGTGACTCCCTCTGAAAGGACACAGTCCCTATACCTGCTGCTCTGATAGTGGAATCATCTCCAAGCACCACCTCCTTATCTATACCAGTCTCTATAAGACCTGTAAAGTGCTCTTTGACTCTTGTCATGTGGCAAGAAGCTCCATTGTCTACATACTAAACATTAGGAGATGTAATATTAGTGGCAAGACTCACCACTAAGGAAAACTTTGTGTCAAAGTTGGTGGCAAACTCATCCACCTCAACTGATGTTGCAACACCCTTCTTCTTCCCCTTCTTATTGGGACATTGAAGGGCATAGTGACCCATCTTATGACAAGCAAAGCATCTCACTTTGATCATGTCCTTCTCTTGTACTCTCTTTCACGTTGTGCTGCTTGGCCCCATTGGTGAACCCCTTCTTAGGTTTCTTCTTGCCCTTAGCTGTGAGGGCAACATTCTCCTCCTCATCAGCCCCACCATTTTGGGTGTCACTCTTGGCACTCTCTTGGTCTCCTCCTGTATGAAATCATCCCACATCCTCCTCCAATCTGGAAGATGCTCTCTAGAAACAATGTCATCAATGAATCCATCACACTTCTTGGGAAAACCACTCAATGTCGTCTTGACCAACTGGTCATCAGGGATAGCCTCTCCCACTACAACCAACCCATCTCTCACATGTGTGATCTTTGTAATGTATAAGGTTAGTGTATTAGTCTTGGACATCTTGGTGTTCCTTAGCTTCTCACGTAACAGCATCTTCCTATTCTCACTGGTGCTCTGGTAAAGTTTTATCAGGGTATCCCACATCTCATAGGCAAACTTCTTCCCTGATACATGAGGTATAAGGTGGTCTTTAATTGCATCAAGAAGGATCCTCTCGGCCTTCACATTGTACTTCTTAAATTCTGCCAATTGAATAGGATCAATAGGTGGTTGTACTGCACTCTCAACAATATCCCACAACTCAAACTCCTTAAGCAACAAAACTATCCTCTGCTTCCATGGACCAAAATTTTCAACCCCACTCAACCTACCCTCCACCCTCAAACCAGTAGCCATCTGACCCTCTCAACCAACACAACTTCTCGACACTAAAAATGAGCAAACACTCTCCCTTTCAACCACAAATCTCTAGGTATATAGTTGTTTTATGCTTGTTTCTTACACTTTATCAATTGTAGGTTCAGTTGGTGCTCTGATACCATGTAGAAAATTTTGTCATGTAGGCCCACTCAATTTCAATTTGTTTTGCACATCAAGTTTAATGCCAAACCCCATGTTCATTGCTAAGTTTTTAACTTGAATATATATTCAATTAAAACACTAGAACCTACCACTACTCTTTTAAACTCAACTTATAAATTTCAAAAGCATGCACAAAAATTTGGACATTGATTTTTGGTCAATCAAACCTTGAAAAAACCCTGAAGGGAAAACCAGTAGGAAGAGGATTTTTATTTGCTTTTATCTCAAAGAAATTTAAAGCGTTAATTACAAACAAGGGTACTTATATCCCTCCTTGAAACTGGAGCCAACTCCTACAAAATCGAACTGTTGTCTAGAAATTCATGCCACAAGTCAAACTTTGACCGCTCGAACATTGTACTATTGTTCAACACCCAAACCCTCAATTTTCATGCCATTATTCAACACTCAAACCCTCAATTTTTGTGCCTATGTTTGCCCTTTTTCCTCCTCGAAATTTAGGCCATAGTTCAAATTTTTGCCTCAAAATTCGTGCTTGCAGACCTACAAATCCTACTTGAAATTTGGGCTTGTCAGACCTACAATAAATGCACTAACCCCCTCGAAATTTGCATTGGGATTTGCCTCAAAAATCGCATTGTATAGGCTACTATAGTTGCCTCAAAAAACGCATTGAGTTTTCTCCTATAAATTTGGGCTATTGTACCACTGTACCCTCTTGGTATGTGTGCCACAAAATTATGCCTAAAAGTGGATGTTGTTGTGCGGTCTCTCCTGTTGCAAGGTTTGCTATCGCACCTTCTCCTCTTTGCTTCTTCTCTCCTCTGCTCTTCTCCAAAAGCTACACATGAAGAATGAGCCTCCATTTGCCTTCTAGGTATCTGTGCCACAAATTCTGCCTAAAAGTGCATGTTGTTGTGCGGTCTCTCCTATTGCAAGGTTTGTTATCTCAACTTCTCCTCCTTGCTTCTCCTCTCCTCTCCTCTTCTCCAAAAGCTACACATGAAGAATGAGCCTCCATTTGCCTTTTTCCCTCTTTTTAGTCTCCATAAGGATGAGAAGACCTATGGGTGGCTTTACAAAATTAAACATGCTACGAATGGCAGCCTGGAGAAGTTCAAAGCTCGATTTGTGGCACAAGGGTTCTCACAGGTAGAGGGAGTTGATTATGAGTATACCTTCACACCAGTGGCTCGATACGCCTCGATTAGAGCAATGATCTCCATTGCAGCAATGATGGGTTGGAAGATTCACCAGATAGATGTGAAGGTTGCTTTTTTTAATGGAGTCATACACGAGGAGGTTTATATTAAGCAGCCACATGGCTTTAAAGTGCATGGGAGAAAGTCTCATGTATGTAGGTTTAAGAAAGCCTTATTTGATCTGAAGCAGGCACCAAGAGCATGGTACTCAAGCATTGACTCCTACTTGCAGCAAATGGGTTTCGAGAAAAGCGACGCAATTCCAAACCTATATTACATTTTGGTTGGCAAGGATCCACTCATTCTTGTACTATATGTTAATGATTTATTCATTACAAGAGAAGAGAGATTCATTAAGCATCATAAGAGAGATCTTGCTTCAGAATTTTTGGAAATTAAAACATAGAGCAATGGAACACATAAAATATCGTGAAATCACAAACACAGAAAAGCATAAAACAAAAGAGACACAGATATATGTGGTTGGGCTATGTCCACAGAGAAACAGCTAGGGCTTTTTTTATATTATCTAGCAAAATGAAGAGATACAACCTACAGCAAATCCGTTGTAATTTCCTCTTCGCTCTCACACAATATCCTCTCTCTTTGTCGCACAAAATAATAATACACAGTCGCAATACAATTTCTATCATATAAACAGAGTGTTGCCTTATAGGGCAAAAAAACCCCTAAATTAACATAACTTCTACCATCATATCATTCCCCTAATGAACAGCCCAAATTGACTACGAAATTACAATATTTTACAAGGTAGTTTTCATCTATTTTTAGCTTCAGGAGCACTGCCCTCGAACCCCCTCCAAGGGGGGGGCTCATAAAATCGTCGTCGCCCCCCACCCCTCCAATGGACCCCCCTGATGGCGATACTAGCCTCATTAGGAATTGAGATCCAACGCGGCTAAAACGAGACCTCTAAACCAAGAAGATAATCAAGCTCCATACCCAATAATCTCCCACTTGGAGACTGATTATAGCAACTCCACCAATGCTTCACTTGTTGGACAATGCTCCCACTTGGACCTAGTTGTTTCTCATCTTCACCATCATACTTGAAGACCAATTAAAACTGAGTAGTATCTCAGTTTCTCCCTGGTTACAACTTTTGTTAACATATCTGCAACATTCTGGCTAGTGTGTATCTTTTCCATCTTCAATTGTCCATCTTCTAAAACTTACTGTATGAAATGGTACTTGAGTTGTATATGTTTAGTCTTGGAATGAAATGTTGATTTCTTTGTAAGATGAATGGCACTCTGGTTTTCACTATATAACCCGCCCATCTCCTGCTTCTTACCCAATTCATCCATAAACCTTTGCAACCAAATCATTTATTTACTGGCCTCTATAGCAAAAACATACTCTGCTTTTGTTGTTGAAAGTGCAACAACACTTTGCATTTTGAAACCCAACTGATAGGTGGAACGTTGTTCCACCTACAGTAAACACATACCATGTGTTGCTCCTCTTGTTATCTCTATCACCTGCCATATTTGCATTAACATATTCCTGTAGAACAATGTTTGAACAACCAAAAGATATGTTTGATTAACGGTACCTCTCAAATACTTGAGAATCCACTTCACTGCCATCCAATGTTGTTTTCCTAGATTGTTCATATGCATGTTGACAACTCCCACTTGCATGTGAAATATCAAGCCTTCTGCACACTATTGCATACATTAAGCTTCCAACTACTAATGCGTATGGAATTTTAGACATATAATCCATCTCTTCCTGGGTTTTGGGACACTTCTCCTTAGTTTGAAATGGCTAGCCAAATGTGTACTAACCAGTTTTGCATTATGCATATTAAATCTTTACAACACCTTTTCTAGGTAATCACTCTAAGACAATGTTAATTTGTGATTTTTCCTATGTCTGGTTATTATCATACCAAGGATTTGTTTTGTAGCACCCAAATCCTTCATTGCAAATGAATTTGTTAATTTTCTTTTGAGCACATTTATTTCCTACATGTTAGACCCTGCAACAAGCATGTCATCTACATACAATAGCAATATAATATAGTTGCCATCATTTTGCTTTTTAAGATAAACACAATGGTAAAAATGGCATCTAGTGTAACCTTGTTCCAACATAAACCTGTCAAATTTTAGATATCACTGCCTTGGAGCTTGTTTTAAGCCATATAAGCTCTTCTTCAACCTACATATTAATTTCTCCTTCCCTTTGACCTCATACCCTTGTGGTTGCTTCATATAAGTCTCTTCCTCCAAATCCCCATGGAAAAATGTTGCCTTTACATGTAGTTGTTCAAGATGCAAATCTTCTATTTCCACTAATCTTAAAATTGTTCTGATTGAAATCATTTTAACAACAGGGCAATATTTCATCAAAGTCTATACCTTTCTTTTGTGCAAAACCCCTTCACCGCATGTCTAGCCTTATACCTCTGTTTTCCTCCATCTTTTTCCTTTAACCTGTAGACCCATTTATTCTACAATGTTGTTTTATCTGTGGGCAACTTGACTAAATCCTAAGTATGGTTATGTACCAAGGGGTCCATCTCTTCTTTCATGGTTTGCTCTCACTTCTTCTTGGTTTCTACTTGCATTGCTTCTTCATAACAATCTGGTTCACCAAAATTAGTCAACAATACATAATATAATGAAGGAATATCGTTCAAGGGGTCTACTTATCCTGGTAGATCTTCTAACACCACTTTAAGGTGTTTGAGGTGCCTGTTGTTGTTGTGGTTGTTGTTGCGGCTATTGATCATTATGACTTCCAAGCACTTTTAGTTTTTATGTGATCTCATCAAACACGGTGTATTTTTTGTTTTCCATTTCTTGTTTCTTTCCCTGCATCTGATCCATATACAAGACCTTTTCATTGAATATAACAGCTCTACTCCTAATGATTTTGTGATTTTCATAATCATATAAGCAATAACCAAAATCATTAACACCATATCCAATAAAGGTACATTTTTTTTTATTTTGCCTCAAGCTTTGTTCTATTTTCTTTATTAATCTGGACAAAGGCTTCACATCAAAAAGTCTTTAGAAAAGAGTAGTTTACCTTTTCACTTGTCCATGCCTCCTTTGGAATACCACCATCCAAGGAACATGAAGGCCCTTTGTTTGTTAAATAAACAGCAATATCTACAGCATTTGCCCAAAATTGTAAGGGTCATCCTGCATGCAATCCCATGCACCTTGCACGCTCCATGATTGTTTTGTTCATCCTTTCTAACACACCATTTTCTTGTAGTGTTCCTGGAACTATCTTCTACCTACGAGTTCCATGCTTTAAAAAATAATTATCAAACTCCTTGCTATAGTATTCACCTCCATTATCTGATCTGAGACACTTCAACCTCTTTCCTGACTCATTCTCAACCAAAGCTTTCCATTTCTTAAATGTATCAGAGACATTATAATTATTTTGAATACAATATACCCAAGTTTTCCTAGTTGCATCATCAATAAAAATAACATAATAGCAACAGCCACAGAGAGATGATACCTGAATAGGTCCTCATACATTTTTCACTCTTATTTTCTTTCCCAAATCTGAGAAATCTGACTCTCCTATGTTTTCCGTAAACACAATTTTCACAAAAAATCCAGATCAACATGCTTCAAATCTAGCAACAAATTCCTTGAGTGAAGAATCTGCATCCACTTCTCACTCGTGTGCCCGAACCTATAATGCCAAAGTGTCATATCTGCTCGTATGGAGGTTAAAGCATTAACAAAAGTAAAAATACCATCGCATAAATATAATGTGCCATCCTTTTCCCCTTTTGCTATTACCAGGGCTATTTTAGTGATCTTCCAAGTTTTGCTTGTAAAAGTAGCTACACAAACTTCACCTCCCAACTGCCTTGTTGAAATTAGTATTTTCTTCAGATCTAGAACATGCCTTACCTCCTTTACAAGCCATTGGTTTCCATTCTGATGCTTTATAAAAACTGTACCCATTCCAATGATTTTATAGGGTTTATCATCATCACCCAAACAAACCTATCCAAAATCTCCTTGAATATAGTCATGAAAATGTTTTCTATCAAGTGTGGCATGGAATGAAGCCCCTGAATCTACTACCCAGGAATCAATAATATTTTCTAATGAAAGAATCAATGCATCTTGCAACACATCACATGTTACATTCGCTTCATGATTGTTCTCTTGTTGTCCATCTCCTTCGTTTCCCTTTCGAGGCTTACAGTCTTTCTTCAGGTGTCCTTTCTTCCTACATTTCCAAATTCCAGCACGTTATCCCTGATCTGGATTTGGATCTGTCTTTTCTTGACTTACTATGATTCCCTGGCTCCTTCCTCTTTCCATTTTTCTTCCCCTAGTCTCTACAGTCAAAGCATTATTTGATGTATCATCGGAGCTTTTCTATCGCAATTCCTTGCTAAGGATGGCACTAATAGCCATGATTAAGCCATTCCAATTTTCTGGCAATGAGCACAGAGATAACAGAGCCCTAATTTCACCATCAAAAGTTACTTCTACAAAGATTAATTGACTAGTAACTGTATTAAATTCATTTAAATGATTAGCAACAGATCCACCTTTTGACACCTTCATATTAAATAAATGCTTCATAAGAAATACCTTATTTGAGGCAAGGGGTGTTTCATATAGTTTGGTCAATGTCGACATTAAACCCTATGTTGTCTTTTCCTTTGAAATGTTGAATGCCACTAACGCTGCCAAACACAACCAAACACAAGGGACATATTGAGGAGATTTCGTATGGAGGACTGCAGGCCTATGGCCACACCAATCATTACCAACTAGAAGAAGTTGCATGCTTATGATTCCGAGTTCGTAGACCCCAGTTTATATCGTCAGTTGATCAGGTCATTGATGTATCTTGTCAACATTCAACCAAATATTTGTTTTGCAATCAACACATTGACTCAATTTATGATGGAGCCCAAGAGGGTGCATTGGCTGGTTGCAAAACATGTGTTACGGTACCTACAGGGCACATTAGATTATGGATTGGACTATGTCCATTGGAATGGAGTCAAGTTCACAGGTTGTACAAACTCAGATTTGACAAGAAGTGCTAATGACAGGAAGAGTACATCTCGATGTTGTTTCATGTTGGGTTCGATAGTTGTGTCACAATTCAACAAGAGACAAACATCAATGGCACTAAGTTCCATGAAGGTCGAGTACATTACAGCTAGTCAAGCCAATTGCGAGCCCATTTGCCTTCACAAGGTGTTGTATGCTTATTTGATCAGCGACTAAGACCAACTACAATTTACTGTGATAATCAGAGTTGTATTAAACTCACGAAAAATCTAGTATTTCATGACAGGTCAAAGCATATTGAGATCAAATACAACTTCATCCATCACTGTGTTCAAAAAGAGGCAGACATTCTCACCAAGTCCTTGCCAAGGGTCAAGTATGTCTACATCAAGGATAAGATGGGAGTGGTGAGAAACACCTTCCTCAGTAAAAGAGTGTTGAAAAAGGTACCAAGGTGTTTCCTAGTGCTTTATGCATATGCCTAGGAAAACAAATGGACCAACCTTTTTAGTGTGGCTTTATGAGATCATTAAATTCATGTGACTTTTTAGTCACTTTACGAGGTCTAAAAGTACAGTGTACTTTATAATATTAAAACAACCTTATGTTTTTAAAGTGAATTTATGAGGCAAAAAGGTGTACAATACAACAAGTTATTAAAGTCATTAGAGGGGGTCATTAATGAAGGGGGAGACATGAGAGGGGGTCAATGTGAAATTACATCTCCACCCTTGATCAAGAGAAGCTAAGATCTAATCTCAACCCTTGATCTTAAGTATAGATCTTCTCATCCTTATGGATACTCAAATGGGGTAAAAAGGCAAATGGAGGCTCATTCTTCATGTGTAGAGAGGAGAGGAGAGAAGCAAAGAGGATAAGTTGAGACATCAAACCCTTGCAACAGGAGAGACCGTACAATAGCATGCACTTCTAGGCAGAATTTGTGGCACATATCCCGAGAAGATATAGTGGTACAACAACCCAAATTTCTAAGAGGAGCATCAACACGTTTTTCAAGGTAGCTACAATAATCTATACATCATGATTGTCAAGCCATATTCCAACACAAATTTCGAGGGGGTCGTTGCATTTATTACAAGCATGACATGCCCAAATTTCGAGGAGAGTTTGTGATCCAAAATGGATTGTGGATAGACCTCTAAGTCTAAAGTGTTCCTCACAGAGGAAAATGAAAGTCCAAAGGTGCTCCTGGAAATAGTCCCATTGCGTAGATCTTTCCACCCTGAATCCACTGCAATTTGAATGGACTAAAATAGACTTCAAATGCAAAAGTTATCGCAGAAAGAAGATTGCCTTTGTCCTTTGAAAAATGAGGCATTTCCCCTAAAAATGGCATAAAATACCTTATAAACGAAATCACATCACAAATAGCCAAAGGGAAGGACTTAAAGCGGAGGCGGAAGGACCCCCGATCGGCGATCTCTGATATATCGGGTCGGAGATAGGCCCGAATGCGATATCAGGACCCCAGGCTATGCGATGGAGCGATTGCGATCGGCGGATCGGCAATCGGCACACTCAAAAGGGAAGGACTCCCGGGCCAATGCAACATACGATCGCCGATATCGGCGTCGGCAAATCAACATACCCAAAGGGCAGACCACCGAGCTATTGCGATTGCGATTAGCGATCAAGACCCGGACCCAATAGGGATTATGGACCCAATTGCATAAATTTTGAGATCCGTAATTTCGGATTTTCTATATATTCCTTTATATTTGGGGTTTTGGCCATTACGCTAAGCGATGTGATATGCAACTTAAGCCAGACCCGAAAGGGTTATGGATGCGAATATATATATATTTTAAGTTCTGGTAAAAAGGGTTTCTCTATGTATTTTCGCATATTCGTTAAATAAACGAAATACAAAGGAAATACTCCCGGAGCGATAAAACAAACCCGAAAGGTTTATACATGCAGCCTTATATTATTTGAGTTCCGTAATGAGCGGGATTTCAGATGGGCCTCAGGCGGTAAGTGGTATTCGACCAGCTCCGACCAATCCCATACACTAGCCAACACGTGGCTTGGCGCCGGAGAGAGAAAACTGCCTTTTCGGGCGGGTAATCTCCGTGCGCATAAGCCGCCCGAAATGAATATCAACCGTTGGACCAGAGATCACCCAGATCAATGGTGGGCTTGCGATAGCAACCAAAGGCGGATCCGAAAGGATTATAGGGCAAATTCAATGATTTTTGATGTCCAATAGAAAAAGTTTTTGCGTGTTTTTAGTGTATTTCTCTATGTAAACAGGGAAACGTGTTCCTGGGGATTTTAACCGCGCCAGTGGTCCTTTACGTTTAAAACAGGTGGCCACCATGCCTGAAGGTGTTTGACAATGATTGTTTAATGCTCAGAGGGGTTTTGAACAGACAAGGAGCAGAGAAGCCACAGAGCCGCAGAGGGATGAGTACATGCAGAGAAACGGCTGGGGAAGCCACAGAGCCAGGAAAAATGCCTCAAAGGAGCAGAAAGCCCAGTTGGCGAGAACTAGAGGTCGCTGAAGGAGAGCTGTTAGCTGAAAGAGCAAAAAGCCACAGAGCACAATTGACAAGCAGCAAAGCTGCAAAAGGTCGTTGGAAGGTTGCTAAAGGTCACTGGGAGGTCTAGCGAACCATTGATGCATGCGGAGGCCGAGAGAGAGAGCTCAGAGAAGCCAGAGCCAAGAGCTAGAGCCGAAAGCCTCAGAGCCAGGGATGAGATGGTGTTCTAAGCCCATTGTTTCTGTGTAAAACTGTGGAGTTGAGTATGGAGCTTGTTAAAGAATTGATGCCATAATCCCAGAGAGCCTAGTCGAGTTGACTAGAGCTCAAGGAGACGTAGCCCAAGAGTTTTGGGTGAACTCCAAATTAATATTGTTGTCCATGTGTTTGTTATTTGCTGCATTGTTGCATTGTTACATGTATTTTACATATTAGCACAAACAACAAATTTTAAAGCATATAATCAGTTAAAATAAACATAAGCATACACCTTATTGTCAGGCACATTATTAGTTCCGCATTGGTTAATCATAGTTGTCTTGGGAATAATTAAGCTTTGGAAGTGGAAGAGGATATTGTAATCTCACAAGAAGACTTTCGTGCCCCATTTTCAAATCAGGTGGTATCAGAGCCTAAGATTGGTTAACTCCACCTTCAAGAAAGTAATATCAAAGCTGGTTATATGAGAGCAAGTGGTATCAAATCAAAATGCTTGATTGACAGAGCAAAAGATTGCTTGTCTGAAAGGTGTTTGGGCAGTCAACGATTGATTGTCTGATTGATTAAATGCTTGTTTGCAGACTGACTATTGTTTGAGTTTACAGAGGTGAAGGGAAAACTATTGATAGCTCAGTCTAGGAAGGACAAGAAGGAAGAAGGGTTGAAGACATTCTTCTACCCCAAAGGACCTCAAAGCAATCCTTGAAGCACAAGAGGTTTGTTGCAAAAGGTTGCTTGGATAAGCTCTTTGTTAGTCTTGTTTGATGTTCTTTTGTTCATTTGAATGACAACTTCTACAAGTGAATCCTCAAATTCCTCCTTCATCACAAGAATTTTTGATGGAGACATGAAGCAAGACTTGTTCATCATGATGGACAAGGTGAGGGAAATGTATGAGGATGGAAGAAAGAGCAGCATACTTAGAGAGCAGCCGAATTCCATGGAGGAAGAGAAGCAGATGCTTTCTGACAAATTGCAGGAAATGGAGAGGCAACTTCATATTGCAAATATGAAACTGAAAAGGATGCATGAGTTGGAGTCACAGCTCTTTGTTGCCAAAGCAGCCTTAGTCAAGTATCAGCTTGAGGAAGAGGTAAACCATTCCAGTTTGTCTTCAAATTCTCCTAAGAATGCTTATATTGGTTCTTTTGAAAAACATACTAGAGGCATAGGTTCCAAGCTAATGTCCAAGATGGGCTATGAAGGAAAAGACTTGGGTAAGCATGCACAAGGTACTGTTGAGCCAATAATAGTTGAGGAAAGGCCTAAGTATTTGGGTCTTGGTTATGGAGAGTCTTATGGAAAAAGTTCCAAAGCTGCCATGAAGGCCATTGAAACAGCTCCAAGAAGGAGTTGCATTGCAGGTCTTCTACCTCAAGAGTGTGAAGATTGTATTCAGGGGGAATGCAAAAGCTTGAAGCATCATTTGCAGGATGCAAGTGTTCAGAAGCACACACTTGAACCAGAGAGTTGTGGAAACTCCAACAGCCTTGAAGAGATTGATGGTGTTCCAAAGGGAGCCACTTCTTCATTCAATTCACCTCCTCATGAAGGCAATAAAGGTGAAAGAGAAAGGTATAAATCTGGTTCTAAACATATTCCCTTTAATTATGTAAGGCATGGTAAATTTCCATATAAGCAATGGAAAAGAATTGCATGTTCCTTTTGTGGTTTGAATAACCATCTTGTTTCTAGATGTTGGAAGAGAATGACCACATACAGGAAACTTTTGAAGGAAAGGAAGCAAGAAACCAAAGGTCCATTAGACAAGGCAAATCATGCTGTCAAGAGGATGCACATGTGTTGCACTCACTGCCATAAGCAAGGGCATCTTGTTGAAAGATGTTGGACTCTGAATCCAGCAATGCTTCCACAAAAGCTGAAGAAAGTGGAAAGAGAAGATGGCAAAAATGGAAAGGAAGTTTCCATGAAGGATGTGTCTCAAGATGATTCACATGTTGATGTTGATGTGCAGACAAAGGGAAGACCTTTGAAATGGATTGGTAAAAAATGGCTAGAGTTCTTATCCAATTAAGATTGCATGTCTATTGATGCATCTATTTGCATTTCTTTGTTAATGGAATGCAAGTTGCAGGTTTCTACCAAGAAGGTGAATGGAAAAGCTGAGTAGGAGGCTCACTTTGTTGCTGCAACATTATGTTTCATCAGCTTCAAAAGTACAGTGTGCTTACGTGAAAGTTGAAGGATGAAATGCATGCATGAGCATGAGATGCATGAACACAGGGATGTTGATGTTTTCCTTGTATTTGAACATGTATGTGTAATTAACTTGAAGGGTTGATTGCTTTAAACATGCATGTAATATTGACTTGAGAAAAGTTGTATTGGTCTCCAAGATGGAGATAATGATGAAGTGTTTCATCTTTAGAAAAAAAAAGAGTCCTAATGGTCTTTTTCTACATGCTTGACTTGAAGGGTCATTTCTTTTAAAGGCATGTTTTGTGGGCTTGTTATCTAGTCCATCATTTGTATGCAGATGTAAGACATGGAAGCATTCACAAGATGTGAAATTTGTTTCTTTTCTGAAGCAGGAGTTTAGCCCATCCAGTTGTTGTCTGTGTTTCTATTGTTGTTAACAGTTGTTGTTGACAGCTTTCCAAACAAATACAAATGAAAGTTTTTGTGAAGCAAATGTACTTCACATTTGTTTGAGCCACTTTGGATCAATGATCAAGGTAGAGAAGTTCAAACTACCTTCTATGACCATCTCAGCAGGAGTTCTACAGGAAGGCAAGGAGGAAGGCACTTCTTCCCAGGAGGACCAGCACATCCAAGAAGGAAAGTGGTCAGAGACTTTGGTTCAGAGGCACTATGCAAGGCGAGTGTATGGAGGCTAAAAGAATAGGGTGTTGTTACTCTCATTTACTGTTCAGATCAGTATATCAGTCTTTTGGAGACCAAAAGTTCTTTAGTGGGAAGGCGTGATCCAAAATGGATTTTGGATAGAATTTTAAGTCTAAAGTGTTCCTCACAGAGGAAAATCAAAGCCCAAAGATGCTCCTGGAAATAGCCCCATTACGCAGATCTTTTCATCCTGAATCTACTGCAATTTGAATGGGCTAAAATGGACTTCGGATGCAGAAGTTATCGCAAAAAGACGATTGCCTTTGTCCTTTGAAAAAGGAGGCATTTCCCCTAAAAATGGCATAGAAGGCCTTATAAACGAAATCGCATTTCCCCTAAAAATGGCATAGAAGGCCTTATAAAGCGGAGGCAAAAGGACCCCCGATCGGCGATCTTCGATATATCGGGTCGAAGATAGGCCCGAATCCAATATCGGGACCCCGGGCTATGCGATGGAGCAATTGCGATCGGCGGATCGGCACACCCAAAAGGGAAGGACCCCGGGCCAACGCGACATGCGATCGCCAATATCGACGTCGGCGAATTGGCATACCCAAAGGGCAGGCCCCCGGGCCGTTGCGATTGCGATCAAGACCCGAACCCGATAGGGATTATGGACCCAATTGCATATATTTTGAGATCCGTATTTTCGGATTTTCTATATAGTCCTTTGTATTTAGGGTTTTGGCCATTACGCTATGCGATGCGATATGCGACTTAAGTCGGACCCGAAAGGGTTTATGGCATATAATATAATATATATATATATATATATATATTTTGAGTTCCAGTAAAAAGGGTTTTTCTATGTATTTTCGCATTTTCGTTAAATAAACAAAATCAAAGGAAATACGCCCAGAGCAATAAAACGGACCCGAAAGGTTTATACATGCAGCCTTATATTATTTGAGTTTCGTAATGAGCGGGATTTCGGGCGGGCCTCAGGTGGTAAGTGGTATTGGACGAGCTCCGCCCGATCCCATACATTGGTCGACACATGGCTTGGCGCCGAAGAGAGAAAACAACCTTCTCAAGCGGGTAATCTCCATGCACATAAGCCGCCCGAAATGAATATCAACCGTTGGATCAAAGATCAGCTAGATCAATGGTGGGCTTGCGATAGTGACCAAAGGCGGATACAAAAGGATTATAGGGCGGATTCAATGATTTTTTAAGTCTGATAGAAAGAGTTTTTGCGTGTTTTTAGTGTGTTTCTCTGTGTAAACAGGGAAACGTGTTCCCGGGGATTTTAACCGCGCCAGTGGTCCTTTCCGTTTAAAAACAGGTGGCCACCATGCTTGAAGGCGTTTGACAATGATTGTTTAACGCTCAGAGGGGTTTTGAACGAACAAGGAGCAGAGAAGCCGCAAAGCTGCAGTGGGATGAGTACACGCAGAGAAACAGCTGGGGAAGCCACAGAGCCGGGAAAAATGCCTCAGAGGAGCAGAAAGCCCAGTGGACGAGAGCCAGAGGTCGCTAAAGGAGAGTTGTTAGCTGAAAGAGCGAAAAGCCAAAGAGCACGATTGACAGGCAACAAAGTTGCAAAAGGTCACTGGAAGGTTGCTAAAGGTTGTTGGGAGGTCTAACGAACCATTGATGCATGCAAAGGCCGAGAAAGAGAGCTTAGAGAAGCCAGAGCGAAGAGCCAGAGCCAGAGCGGACAGCTAGATCCAAAGCCAAGAACCAGAGCCAGAGCCAAGAGCCTCAGAGCCAGGGATGAGATGTTGTTCTAAGCCTATTGTTTCTATGTAAAACAGTGGAGTTGAGTGTGGAGCTTGTAAAAGAACTGATGCCATAATCCCATAGAGCCTAGTCGAGTTGATTAGAGCTCAAGGAGACGTAGCCCAAGAGTTTTGGGTGAACTCCAAATTAATATTGTTGTCCATGTGTTTGTTATTTGCTGCATTGTTGCACTGTTACATGTATTTTACATATCAGCACAAACAACAAATTTTAAAGCATATAATCAATGAAAATAAACATAAGCATACACCTTATTTTCAAGCACATTATTAGTTTCACATTGGTTAATCATAGTTGTTTTGGGAATAATTAAGCTTTGGAAGTGGGAGAGGTTCTTGTAATCTCACAAGAAGCCTTTAGTGCCCCATTTTCAGATCAGTTTGCAAGTCTGCAAGCACAAATTTGAGGCAAAAATTCTGAACTATGGCTTGAATTTTGAGGAGGAAAAAGGGCAAACAGAAGCACAAAAATCAAGTGTCTAAGTGTTGAATAATGGCACAAAAATTAAGGGTCTAATTGCTTAACAACAACACAAAGTTCAAGGGGTCAAAGTTTGACCTATAGCACAAATTTCTAGATAGCAATTCAATTTTCTAGGAGCTAGCCTGAGTTTCAAGGAGGGAGATAAGTACCCTTGTTTGTAATTAATGTTGCAAATTCCTTTGATATAAAAGCAAATAAAAATCCTCTTCTTACTGATTTTCCCTTCAAGGTATTTCCAGTGTCTAATTGACCAAAAATCAAGGTCTGAATCTTTGTGAATACTTTTGAAATTTATCAATTGAATGTGAAGAGTAGTGGTAGCTACTAGTGTTTTAATTGAATTCATATTCAAGTTTAAAACTCAACAACGAACATGGGGTTTAGGCATTAAACTTGATGTGCAAAACAAATTAAAACTAGGTGGGGATATATGACAAAAATTTCTACATGTTATCAGAGCACCAAGTGAACCTACAACAACAGCCTAAATCTTCAGCCAAAGGCTCATGTGCAGCTCTAGGAGCCTTGTTGTTGCCCGGTGTTCAAGTGTCGAACAATCGAACCGAAATAAACCCCTCAATCAGTGCCAAAGTCCCAACCAAGACTCTTTAACTATCTTTGAACTAAGTTCCCCACAAGAACTCCATGGCACCGAGCCATAAACAAGGCCATCAAGCCCTTGGAGCCACCCGGCGCCCAAAACCACCAAGGTTCACAAAATACAGAGCACCAAGCTCTAAAACCACCACAACCAGTTCCAAAGTACAAGTCAAGACTCAATGGCTATCAATTACCAAAGCCAATTCCTTGAGGTTCGTCCCCGAATAATTTCCCCAAAATAATCATCATAATCATCCTCTCTGAATGAATGCCCCTTGAATGCATAATAATAACAAGAACCTACACTTCATTTTTAAATGCATGGCCTTCACTAGCCTAGTGGCGCTCACTGAAGCCACATGGGCCCTAGAGCATGTTTTTCATCGAAACCCAAGTGTTGCCTTTTATCTCTAGAGTTGCACCCGCCATACCTTTTCCTTGGAATGGGCTCGGCAGCCAAACTTCTTTTATTATAGCGTAGTCTAACTTATAGGCGAAATAGACTTTTTCACCGGAATCCAGTGAAACAATTTCAAGAATGAGTGATTGAAGAGTTATGTGGCGAGAATTTTGTGTATCTTGCAAATTTGGATCATAAACCACAGTAGCCATATTTTTGTGTTGACGTTTCAAGTCTATAACAAGACTCATCGTCAGGACAAATCCACAGAGAAGAGCAAGGTTGAAGGGATATAAATATGAAATGGAAGCAAAAATGAGAAGGGGCTGACTCAATGAAAATTATCTTAAGGAAAGATTATAACGATTATAACAATTTAATATAATTATTTTATTTACGGGAATTTATTAATAAAAGGGAAATTAATTTATATCCAAGGTAAATGGAGTTAATAAACTTAAAATTATTGTAAGTAATAATTATTAACATTATTAGTAATAATTATTATTATTATTACTAATAATGAAGTTAATTAATATTATGATTACCACATTGTTTAAATAATTTAGGAGGATGAGAGATTATATATTTTAGAATTGTTAATAAATAATGATAATAATGTATTAATTATTTATAATGTAAAGTTAGGGATAATTATTATTTATAATGTAAAGTTAGGGTTAATTATTAATGATGAGAGAATTATATGAAGTCATTGTTAGTAATTAATAAATATAAGATTAAAATTAATAGTCATTGTTAATGAACTATTAACTCTAATATTATAATAGATTTTTTAGAATTGTGTTATTATTATGGTTAAATGTTAAGGAAGACGAAAGGGAAGGGAAGGGGGGTGAAAAGATTTTTGAGGGAATGAATGTGAAGGGAGGAGGAAAAGGATTAATATGGTAAAATGGCAGTGGAGAAGACGGATCAGTTTAGTCTTGGTTGTGAGTCACGGGGTCTTGAGGGACTCGAGGGAGTAAGGGAATCCAACTTCTGCTTACCACCAAACCCCATCTCTATTAAGATTTTGGGGATGCTTAATAATTTTGGGGGTGTACAGATACACAAATTTCAAGAATGAATGTGATTTTTTGTTGTTTAAAATGCATTTTTGAATGCATAAATGGATTAAGCACCCTGAAAAAACCCCTGGGGCACTCGAAGTCTACAAATTAAACAACTTAAGCTCGAATTTAGAAATCTCTGCCAGATTTTGGTTAAAATTAACGAGAAAAAATCAAGAAAACTGTCATTTAGTCTATAAGTTAGACTACATCTTTTATTATTATTACAATATTTGTACCAAATAATTACAATCTGGCTCTCAGACCAATTAGCCATTTGAGGCATATAAATCGAGGCACACCAGCCCCACAATTTATTTTAATATGGCTACAACGGCACAAAGGCTTCATAAAGTAAACTCTGGCTCAACAGCCTAATAGTCCAAAGTATCCGGCCTACCCGCCTAAACGTTATTGTACCTCATTTCTATAGGCACTTTGACCTCATTATGTCATAAGAGGTATTACAATACATTCCTAAGTATCAGCAGGATGTAGATATCTTGACCAAGACTTTGGCAAAGGAGAAGTCCAAGTTGTTTAGGAAGAGGCTCGGTGCAACGGTGAACACTTTCCTCAATAAGAGGGAGTGTTAGCTTTACAAGTCTGCAGCTCGAGCAGTGTTCCCACTACACCACTGTTCATCTACAGCAATGTTGTACAGCACCACACCAACCTTCAGCAGAGCCATACAACATTGACGAGGCACTGGTATTTATGGAGTGAGACAGAGGGAAAAACGCATGCCAAAAGCATGCGTTCACCATCTTGAGTTTATTTCCAGTTTTAGATGATTTTATACATTCTGCAGTTCAGTTCTAACTCTGCTTTTTGCTTTATTTAATTTTGCATGCACCAGTTAGAGGTTGTATTCTGCAAGTTAGTAGGGGTGCCCATGCATGTGGATTCAATGAAGGGCACAGATATCTAGGAGTGCGCAATTTATTTTTGGCTTGGTTATCCATCCAAACTAGGCAGAATAAGGTTAGAGTTGCCACTACCAGTTAAGGCGCTGGTGTGTATGCATCTAGATTCATCGTAGCCCTCTTCTTCCTAGTCTATCAAAAAAAGCAGGGCACACCTTTTTGTGGTTAAAGAATTTGATTTTTGAGCTGTTTATCTAGCTTCTATATTCAGATTTAATAGACAATCAGTGACGTTGTTTTGAGTTTTCAACTTTTCAGAGTATCATATTTGCTGGTTTAATTCTCAGCAGTAAGTGTTTTTTAGTTAGACTACTTTATAACAGAAATTTTGATTGGTATTTTCAGTTTTAACAATCTATAGTTTTAGGCTAGATTCTCGAGTGCAAACCTTCCTGTCCAATGGCACTCTTTGCATAGTCATTCAAGAATCAAGCCCATGTTAGTTAATATTACTTCCTCTTACCTCTATGAACCTCTCTACTGTCTTGATGAGACTGACCTTTGTTCCCTTCCCTTTTTGTGTTTTGGGAAATCATCTTTTCTGCCAGTAATTTCTTGATCACTGCTACTTGGCTAGCAGGCAAGACCACAAAATTATCAGAAGATCATGACTGTCATGAAATCTCCTGCGTTGCAAGCCAAACCAATATTAATGACCTTGAGAGCTTCTGCCACTACAGAAGCTCCTCCACTCATGTCCTGATGGCAAAATGTCTCAACCAGTGGAATGGCAATGGTAAAAAGGAAGAAGAATCTGATGCAGATTCAAATCCAGAGCAATAAGAAATATGGAGACAAGATCCAGGCCCCACCAGAGACAAAAATAACATCTTCATTGTTGCAGCCAAATTAAGCAAACACTTGCTGGTTTTAGTCCAAACTTAATGAAAATAACCTGGAATTTCAACAGAAAACCATTTATACCCTCAAAGCAGTGGCTTCAAACAACCCTGACAAAGTTTAGGACTGAGGCTACCTCATCCCTTCCAATTTCTGCAAGTAAATGTTTAGGAAGCATAAGAATTTGCCCCGATAACTTTTAACCATGGTTTATTTTGCTGTCACAGTATTGCCTGCCTAAATATGGATTTGGCTCCCTACATCCATCTTGAAGACAACTTCACCTGCGGCAATGATAAAGACAAAAAAAGAGATGTCCTCTTACTGAACAAGTACCTCATTTGTCATTACTGCCATACACCGCTCGCCAAGTCGTGACTCATAATTACCTAATCCTCCTTTTTCACTCGGCCCAAGAGACATGTTTCTTGTTTTGATGGTCGATCTCCCCATTAGGGTGATTAATTGAGGCTATCGGTATTTTCCAGACTTCAGGCTTTCTTGGATTATATGCTGATAGAGTCAGTTCGAACTTAGAAACTGCAATATCTCAATGGCTTACAGAATAAGTCGCAATCTGAAGAATGATCTCTGCCACAAATTCTGGCAACAGAAGCCAGATCTATGTATATATGTTTAGCGGAATATATTAAATGTATAAATTCTCTTTTTCTCCAATAAAAAGGCCTTACACTTCACATTATTTACTTTAAGTTTAAATGCGAAATAACAAAAAGTTGATCAAGGCTGCTTTTCCCTGTCAAACATGAGACACTGAATAACTGCCAACATGTAATGACAGAACACATTTGCCAATAATAATCGAAAATAATTGTCCGTCTACCATGATGGGCAACCTTTAAACCAGGCTAAATAACGAATAGGCGTTCCCCATGCAAGTTACGAAATTTGCAATTCTTTAATATTTTTTCAGCAATTTCATTTTTTGTATTCTTAGTTTTACTTGAGAGATGCGTTATGAACTTCAGTCATACTGCTATTACTTGTTCAACTTTTCAGTCTCAATGGACATGGTAATATAATTGAAATTTCTAAGATGGTTTTGGGGGCATTATTAAGAGGTGCCATTGTTTGTTTTATGTTGAGAAGATCCCTTCTCCCAAGAACAAGGGGCTTTTATGCATCAATTTTGTGTCTGGACAGGTTGTAATCTTAAAATTAGATTATATTCTATTATTATGTTATCAAAATTCCTGGTCATTATAACCGTTTGTTCATTAACCTTTAAGTTGTTAACAATGGTTGGAAAGAAATGTTCTCAGGATTGGAACGCCTGTTGTGTCTATGGGTTGGGCAGGGACGGATTAAGAAGGGGTATTTTAAGATTGAGTATTATTCATGTTGCAATTTGTTTTTGTGGCAGAGTTTGCATTTTCATTTTCTGAAGTGCTTTAGTGGCTTACAACTATCAGATCTCGCAGTATGTATTGCTTCAGCTGATGTACGATGAAACAGTTTAATTTTGCTAATACCATTTGATCGATTACAGCCAGATAATAGCCAGTAGTAGTTGCAGTATATTGCTGTTATTGATGAGAATATTTTATAAAGTATCATATTAAGTTTTAGCATCCATTTAAACCAATTTGGCTCGTCAAACAGGTGTTATAATCCGGACAATGCAACACTTCAGTATTATATTTAAGCATAGAAGGACCAAATGTTCTGAGACCACAGTTCGGTGTTCTGTTGAAACATAGAAAGAATAGCAGTTGATATATGTCCTAATGCGGAGAGTTTACAAAATAGTATGCAGGGAATAGCAACTTTGACCAATACCCAATAGCTGGACAACTGCTATTTTGCGCAGAGCATCAACTATCAATGAAGCAATTCGGAGAAAGGAGATGGATATGTCCGAAATACTTACAAATGCGAGCAACATTGGGATCTTCATCCTGAAGTTCATCTGCGGCCTTGAGAATGGCATCAATATTGGCAGCGTTCAAGGCAGAAGGGACGGCACTAGCAAGCCCACTGGTGATTCTGCCCGGCGTTTGACTGCGTCGTTGCTGTCTCTGCAGGGCTGAGCGGACCAGTCGCTCCCAGTTCGACTCTGCCCTCGACATCTTGAGAACTACTGGTATATCGATCTACTCAAAAAATGACCCTTCATTCGATCTCCAAACGGAATCAATACCTGTAACCTCCGCCCTCTTCGTTTCGTTAAGGCGAAGAGATCGCGGGAAGGAAAAGGGCTTCACTTGCCGATTAGAATAAATAGTAAGGGCTAGTTAGCTCGAGAGGGATCAGAAGAAAATTGGCATGGAATTGTAACAAACTGGGGATTGGAATGCAAATGGATAAAGATTATGTTTCCAATTTATACAGTGCACAGCACAAAAGGTAAAGTATCTATACCAATGGTTGGACAAAAACCTCCAGCCAATTCAAACCCAGCTGCTCCTCCAAGTTCAGTCATGTGCTAAATCGACTGCTATATCCTCCATAAATTATTCCTCTAATTATAATGCGAAAGCTGCAGCCTGCATTGTGCTCTAGCTAAGCGATGACTTTAGAGTCGAAACGCTTACTAACTTAGAAACCCTTCGAAACCATGTATAAGATCATCTCACCCGCCAACAGTAGCAGAGAGGTCTTTTATTTGCAGGACTAAATAATTTCCTACTTAAAAGTCCTCCTCTAAAACCGAGATCCAGGCGCAACTCGAAATTTTATATTCGACTGAAAACCCATTTGTCGTGTCAGCGTTATACACGCAGAACTCGAATTCCTACGCGCAAAACTATCTTGACACTTTACTCCTCACTTATCCAATCAAGTCCTTCACCGTCGGCTTCGTTAATGTGACGCGTTCCATGTGGCATTAAAAAACGAAATGGGAAATATTCTTTAACAATAAATACATTCGGTGTCATGTAATGTGGTTACTTTTAGAATAAATTCTTATATGTTATATTAATTTTCATTCTATTTTTCCATCGTCATACATTACTTTGCTGTTAAGTTTTGGGGTTACTTTGAAATAAGTTGCTATATTAATATTATATTTTATTTTATTTTTAGCTTCTATAATTTTTGGTAGGTTTAATGCATAAAATGAAATGATATTTTAACGTTTATAAGGTTAAAAATAGTTTATGGGACTATTGGTTTCTTGTTTTTCGTCTTTTGTAATTCAATCTTTTTTTATTCAAATTGATGATGAGTTGGTCCAACCTTCCAACAATCCCCTCGCTGAAAAGACAATGCCAAGAAACTGATGCTAACATATTCCCATAACTTTCTCTAAAATAAAATGAAATGATATTTTAACATCCAAGAGACTAAAAATAGTCTATGGGACCATCAGTTCCCTGTTTTTCGCCTTTTGTAATTCAATCATTTTCTTATTCAAATTGATGATGAGTTGGCCCAACCTTCCAACAATCCCCTCTCTGAAAAGGCAATGCCAAGAAATTGATGCTAACATATTCTTATAACTTTCTCTGATGCCTTTGAATGCATCACATTCCAAAATGAAGTGTTTTTCGATTCCACTACCCCAGATATGCAAAATGTACACACCCATTCTTCCCAAGCTTCTTTAGGCCTTTTCCACCGTCATGTTTCACACCGAAGTTGATCTGAGTTGGTTCTTAATTGAACAATAAGAACATTTTCCCTCCACAGAATGCTAGCTCCAATGAACTCTTTTTGTTGTAGATCACATGTAGGGTTGAATTCCTCAATGTAGTACTTCTTCTTTCTACCCAACGTTTTTCCACATACCCATTTACGAAACTTCTCCATAAAAAAATTATTTAGCTCCTTGCTATTTGTAGGACATGCATTGAAGTAGATATTCCATTTTTGCATCCATGTGTAGTTTTGTTTCACTCATGCCTTCATTGAAGATAACATTAGGCCATCTACCTATTCCTATTTGCTCAATCCTTTTTAGATATCTTATGAGCCACACCATAGCAATTGCTTCGATGGGAGTTGCTCCTGTTTCATTCAACATTATCTCATAAGGTACCGAACTTTTTATTTTGATCTTGCTCATAATTAAGCATTTTTGGATTTTCTCAATTTATTTCCATTTTGAGACAGGGGTGTTACTAGCCCACAATTCACACCATAAAGTATCACTGAACAAACTAGGAGTCCAAACAACACTTTAATCGTTTTCCAATCCCATAACTCTGTCTCTCTACATCTATTTTGAAGAGCATATAATGCTTTCCACCCTCCTAAAATTCTCTTCTTTCTGTAGTCCTCCCAATTAAGTTTGTTGTTGAAATCAATCCTGAGGTACTTGTACTCATTTACTTCTTCAAGAATGTTGTCTTGAAAGAAGAACATATGCTGGCTTTGCTTCCTTTTATTAGAGAAAATCATTATTTTGGTCTTGCTAGTATTGACTTGGATCCCCACTTCTCTACAAAAATGCTCAAGGGTATATAGGTGCATTTGCAATCCATGGGTTGATTTAGAAATCAATACAAGATCATCAGCATATAAAAAAAGCTTTATCACAAACTCCCCCAACCGAACACCATCTCCACCTTGTAGATTTAGCTACGCTTCTAGTTTATCAATATATAAACCAAAAAGAGTAGGGGATAAAGGGCAACCTTGCTTGACTCCAATGTCATTTCTAAAGCTTTCTAAAATACATGCTGAGGTTCTATTTTTTACTTTCACCTCTTCATAAAGTCTATGGACAGCGGCGCTATAATGAAAAGGAATTTCAAGTTCTTCCATTCTACACCACAACTTATCTCTAGGGACTGTGTCAAATGCCTTTTTGAAGTCAACAAAGCAGCAAAATACTTCTTCTTTGTCCTCCCAAACCTTTTCAACAATGTGTGTCAACGTGATACCATGATCCATTGTAGAATGCTTTGGCCTAAAACTCGCTTGTCCTTTTGACCTCTTTTCTTTTACGTCTGCGCATTTACTGATTCTATTTTCTACCATGTTGTGGAAAAGATTTACAAACAAAGGATTGATCATAATGGTTCTATAATTGGAAGGATTATTAATGTCTCCACTTTTAAAAAGGGATATTGTTAGGCTAGTTATCTAGTCCCTTGGGAATCCTTGTTGAATGATGTTGTCGAATATTTTCATGATGTGCGGTGTAAGAGTGTTCATTCCTGATTTTAGATACTCTACTTGAAGTTCAACCAAGTCCTTTGCCTTTCCTGTTTTCAACCTCTTAATTCCAATCTCCACCTCTTGTGACATGAAGAGCTTTATAGTTGTGTTGATCTTGGGCAGAGACTCTGCCTCTAATTCTTTCTCATAGAGTTGTCTTGTATATTCAAACCATTGATTGGTTGTAATATTATTTCCGATTTGTTTCTTCCTTGGTTGAAGTTCCTGCCAAAAAAGCTTTGGGTTATTCTTGCTTAGATATATTAACTCTTCTCGCCTTGTTTGCATGAACTCATTTTTTTCCTTTTTAGTATCTGCTTACATAACTTTACATTCATCTTCTTGTTGCTTGCCTTTTTCAAGGTTCTCCTTGCCATTTTTCATTCCTCATCAAACGAAGCATTTACAAGAAAACAATTTGCTTCTAATTCCCTATTTTTTTTTGCTATTTTGCACTTCTCAAGTGCACTTTTAATTATACTTGTTAACTCATGATTGTTGAAGCTTTTGAAACTAGTTTTCTCCTTAGGAATTAATCTCTCTAACATTGTCTTGAAGATACTACAATTTTCTTGTGTTAGAAGAATTTTGCCCCTTGATAATGATTGTCGAGAGCATTGGGTTTTCCTCCTATGATGCCTTTCTTCTAACCATGATAACTTTATATAAATTGGGTTATGGTATGATTTTAAGTCCCAAACATGCTCTCCAATCTTAACTTCATCTATCTTATCTATCAAACTTTGTGAACACAACACAGTCAATGACACTTGCCCCATTTATGTGTTGCAAGTGAAGTTCCCAGGCCTTTTCCATCTATCTAGACCATTGCAAATAATTAAGTTGAAAGCCCCACACAGTGTAAGCAACTCCTCTCCAAAATGATTGCTAACTTTGTCATCTTCTGAACACCTCACCCATTGGGGATTCTCTTCTTCAGTGAGCCAAATAGGATTGTGATCCTCTATGCAACAAAGACTAGTAGCTTGATGATGCATTGTTCTAACATTGAAATCTCGCACTAAAAGAACTTCTCCTTGTTGAGAGTATGCTACAATATCTTGCTTTAAAGCTGCATATGATCCTTGTTGTCTAGCCCCTTATTTTTGTAAGTTTTTTAGACTTGAGGAGCAAAATAACATGTTGTAATTCTTATGTGATTCCCATTCTCTAATTTTTGAACCATAAATATTGTTTATTTGCATCTTCTTTAATTAACTGAATGTGATGACCTTCTTTTTCTTTCACTAAAACTAGTATTCCTCCATGCCCTTTTCCATTTTCTACTACTTTGTTCCAAACTGCTAACTTCAAATAACCATCAAACACAGGAGTTTTGCAACCATCATGTTCATGAGTTTCCGTGAGACAAATTATGTCTTTGAACACATCACATTCCAAAATGAAATGCTTTTCTAATTCCACTGCCCTATATGTGCATTCATAATATAGTATTCAAATATGTATTACTTTTGGAAGGTTAAATGTATATGGTGTCCAAGTATGTATTAGTAAAAAAATAATATCCAAACATTTATAAGTTTATAACCATATTAAATGTTATTTAGAAATTTTAAACATAAATTGTATGAATTTAAATTACATTGAATGTGTTTGATTAAAAAATTTACTCAGTGTTATTTTTTCAACCTCTATATATTTATATGGAAACTTTGAAAATGGAAAACACCCGATAATTTTAATCATCAAAATGGCTCAAACTTAGAGCCACTCATTTATCATTTGAATCAATTAAATTTTTCCCTTTCTAAATTTTTATTATGAATTTTTAAAACTTTTTCTTTATTTTTCTTTTTTTAACCTTTATTCCCCCTTAAATCTTGTCTTTTCTTACATCTTTGTTTTTCCTTTTTCATCAAAATAATTAATTTCCCTTATCTTTTTAGTTCCCATCAATTCCTATATATTCATTTGGAAACCTTAAACATTTAAAACACCTAATAATTATAATCATTGGCCACAACTTAGACACTCCTCGAAGCCCCTCATTCATCATTTGAGTCAATGAACCCATGATGTGTAGACCAATTGGTTTGTGTGGGGTTTAGTCCCCACCAGATCATAGGTTCAAATCTCATGGGGAGGGATTGAGGATGGCAATCACTTTTGGGAGAATTAAATTATCCTAAGGAACATCCAAGCTTGAATGAGCTTGGCAGAATCCTAGTGATAACATCCCACTAATGGCAGATCGTTCTTCCATCCAACATTGGGGCTGGCCTCGACCTATGCTCAGCTTAATTCAAAAAACACACACACACACACACATATATATATATGTCCCTTCCTTTCTTAACTTTTGTTCCTTCTCCCAGATATGGGTGCTTCCTCGACGATGGAGCCATGTCAGTGAGTGCAAGACAACATTCATTCCTGACATGATTGTGAACACTAAGTGGCATTCATGCGCAGTAGACTCCCTCCACGTGATCGTTATGCGAGTTAATATAGCCCATCTAGCTCATGCCTCCAACATCGGTTTCGTGATTTCCTTCACCTTAGCCTTGATGTGCCAATTAATGCTCATGTCCTTGCTCACATCATGACCATGTGATCTCCCTCCACCTTCTTTCATGTGAAGATTCGCAGTTGATAAGCACATTTTTTCTCTCGTTCTCCCCATCATTGTTGCCAAAAACTTTAGTACCAGGTTTTTTGGTCCTAAATCCACCACCATGGTTCATGAAAGAGGAAGAGCAAGAAGAGGGGCTGGGGCAAAGGGCGCCCTCATTGCATTCTCGAGATCAACGACCACATAGAGCTATTTGATCCTAATATTATGATTCATATTCGTCAAAGTGGCCTCCCTAGAAGCCGAGGAACGTAGAGGAATTAGTGATGGACATTGGGTTGTCTGCAATCTGTTGGCATGTCACCTCTAGACTCTGGAGCTAGCCACAAAGGGCATGGAAACAAACACTTAGCTCAGTCGAATGCACCTCTCGCTACCTCGTCTCCCCAAATCATAAGGATATATTTCCCACCTACTCCAATGGCGTCTTCCAACTCCTTGGACATTTCTACGAATAGAAATTCCACCATCCAACCTCAATCCCTTCTTCACATTGATTTCCCGGCAAGTGAAGCATAAAGCATTGCCCGTGATGTCCATGGCTCTCCAAGCCCTAAGATTGAAGCAAAGGAGTGCAACATAAAGCAATCCTCCACCTGTGCAGCCCAACCCACTGTCAAATAGCCCTCTCAGGATGATACCAACTCCCATGGTGTTGAAAATAGCAACAAGAAATGTTAAAAATAGAATCCAAAAATTCCAATTTAATTTGTCCTTGAATTAAAATTGTAATTCTTTTCTCATAGCAACTTCTAATAGTTAACTAAGTTAAGTTGGCTAAGTCACCTTAAGAATTTCGAGTTGGAAGGCTTTCTGAAGTCATGTATATGTTCTCCCTAAGTTTTAGGGGTCCAGTATGAGTTTAAATTGAGTTGGAAATTAGATCACTCAGTTTACTGAGTTAAGTTCAGTTAAATTAGTTCTAACTTGTTTTTGAAACTAATAGAGGACTAACATTCAGTTGGTGTACTAATGTTTTCGCTAGTTCTACTCCAGTTAATTGAAGATTTCCTCATGAGAAACTCATGCATGTCAGTTGAGAGAAAGACCCAGTTGAGACTAGAGTGCAGGGACAGTGTACTATCAGTTGTATGATTTACTGAGTTATATAGATCATGCATGCAATCAGGAACTGAACCTAGTTTTGATTGCACAGTTTTGGATGCACTGGATTCCCATTAATATGGTTTATTCAGCCATGGGAATTGCGCAAGGAAATAGGGGCTTGGAGAACAACAAAAGAGGCTAGAGATTGGCTTAAGCTTGCTTGTGAGCATGGAGATTATTGAGTGTTGGGATTGTTCTTGTGAGAACAAGCATTGCATTATCATCTTGGATTTATGATTTAATGCAATACAGATAGTGGGGGTTTTCAGCTGAGGCCTTCCTCAGATACTTATTGTGTTATGTGCCATTGATTTATCTTCTTCTTGTTCATATTGTTTTCATCGATGTATTGGCTTCCACTGGTTGAAAATAGAAGTAGATTCTTGTCTTTTGCTTTAGTACATTGCATGAGCTTGTGAATCTAAAGGAAATTCTACATATGGTTGTCCCATTATTAAGGAAAATGATCTGAATTTATGCAGGAATTAAATGAAATACATAATTAAATAGAAACACAGAGCTACAAAAAAAACTGAACTTCAATTGATCAATAACAAATACTAAAAAAAATTTACATATAGAATGGAAACGAAATAGCTCAAGCGATGGTAGCGTATCCTTGAGAAGAGATGTGATGGCTACTGTTACACAGTAATTTGTCGCCGTCCCTGTTACCCCTTATCCCGCACATTAGAGGACTTATTCCGAGACCTGTGATAAGTGACATAACCTGAAAACTCTTGCATTGTATCCCCTTGAGTATGTACTTCATATGCCCTGAAGACACCTTCTGCAAAATACCCATAAAAATAACCCTTTTTCCATTGGCGTGATTCCACTGTGTATCACTCGCGCCAATGGAGGAAATCCTCCAAAGAGGGCGCGCCAGCTGGTGCTCTGTCTCAGAGTCGCACTCGCGCCAGCCCAATTGGGTAAAGTTTTTAACAAACAAACTTACGAAGGTTCTTCCTAACCTATTCATGAACTGATTCCAACTTGAGTTAGTTCAGTTGGGCTTCGAATCTCCATAGAAGGGAAGTAGTTCTCCACCTCTCATGGAAGCTTCCTAGGGATAAAGGCAATCCCATGAATCTTGTGGATGATCCTAACTCCTTCTCCTCTATATATAAAAGCTTGTCCTTTTGCCTTTGACAAGCTATTTAGTAATTCTACTCTCCAAGTTCCAAATTCTAAGTCCCAAAGTCTGAGAATTGCTAAGCTCATGCTACAAGAAGCCTTCTTCATCCCCATAAGGCTAAATCCAAAGTGAGGAGATTCTTGTCCAAGTAACCAAGGAGAGAGAGGCTTGTTCCCTATTCCCAACAAGCTTTGCAAGGCATGCTCTGTTGATCACCCAGCCAAAGGAGGATTTGACGTCAGAACTACGGTTGTATTCTTCTTTGTTTATCAATAATAATAGACGACTATCATTATGGTTCCACTCTTATTGTCTTTATAATGATGTTTGAGTTATATCCTTTCTGACTGATATATAGTTGCATCTCTTGGATTTTATGCTTCTATTTGTGTCGTTCTTTGCATGTGTAGGTGTCCGTTCACGAGGATCGTGGGGATTGTGACCAGCCGGAGTGAAAGAACGGGAGCGACGACTCTTCTACAAGTACTAGTGTTGGATTCGAGGTAGGCCCTCATCATCGGTCTTTTATTTGCAATTAAGGACTTGCGTGTTAGCGTTGTTTGATTGTTGCTAGACCCCATTTAAGCTAGTGGGATCACCTCTGTCCGCAGAGGGGATTTACCTCCACAACAATTTGGCAACTCCACTGGGGAGTTGGCTTTTTGCCTTGTTGTTTGTTTTGTCTTGTTGTTTGATTTGTAAACTTTAGACGGAGCCTGAAGTACGGCCAGATAGCCTTCGAAACACTATTGCTCTGCATTAGCAAAGTAGATCAATGCCACTTCAGTCCATCTCTGGTTTGGTTTACGAACTGAACAGATTGGAACTTACCTTGTTTCTTGGTTTCTCCTGCTTGATTAGCTTTCTGGGTTGAGTCCCTGTGTTGCTTCTTGCCTCTTGGTGTACCTAGGTACTGTTGATTTAGCCTTGGCTCTTTTGTTTTTATTTTTCCATAGAAAACTCGGCTAGCGCTTGTTTATAGAGTTACAGTCGCACCAGTTGGCGCAAGTTGCACATTAACAACCCGCGCCAATCCCTGAAAGGCGCTAGTTGCAGCCTGACAATCGCGCCAGGCCTGGGAACTTTTGAAGTTGCTTGGCTGTGAGCCCTCTGAGCTTGGTTTTTGTCCTAGGTACCTTTTTCAGACTACCTGAGTGTGTTGGAGTGTGATTTGACTGGTTTTGAATCGTTACCCTTTGGGTGTTTGCTTTTTTCCATCGATTTCACATTTCTAGCCCTAGGGCATCTAGTGGCTTTGTATGTCGAGCCTTCCTCAGGTGTTTTGATCTTCTAGTGGTCCAGTCGGTTCTTTGATTGCTCCCGTGCACTTGTTTGGTGGTTGTAGATCGTTTTGTTGCGTTATTTGGGTGACTTGCTTTGTCTTCACTTGAATTCTGCTTCGTCTCACTTTGAGCCTAGATTACACGGCTCATTGGTGTCTTTGGGATCTTTCTTGTTCTTTGGAAGTTTGATTTGTGATTTAGGACACTGAATGTGCTTGTATGAATAGACATTTGTTTGTTGTCATTCTCAAAGTTGTTTAGTGCATTTTTCCATCATCAAAAAGAAAAATCTTTTTGCTTGGATAGTTAATGAGAATTAGAACTTTTCATTTTGATTAGTGATTAGTGATCTTAAAGAAAAGTTTGTTAATTTGCATTAGCTGCATTAGGGAAGTTCTTTGTTGTTTTGTGATCATTTCATTTGCGTGAAAGCTCTTGAACTCTCTCGTAACTAGCATTCATCGAATGAAATGACATGTTTTGGCATATATATTGCATTTAGGGAATTTTGAGAGATTACATACGGTAAGACCTGAAAACTGAAACCTAACACAAGATCAACTTTAAAATAAACCGAATGAATCTAACAATGCATTGGAACATAACGCTCACATTCTAGAGGTCTAGGCTAGAGACGTGCTCCAGCGTCGTTAAACCTAGTCACTTTTGTTTTCACTCAAGGTTGGGTGATTCCTCCTTTTGTGACTCAATTGTGGTCTAGCACGGACTTGTGCTCCCACGTACCATCGAGTATATGGGGAGACTCCACTAGGTTATCATCCTTTATCCACAGGAAGCCGTGTTTGCCGCCTTACGACCCGTAACGCACCGAACACAGCATTCGGGAAGATTGACTACCGTACGGAAAGTCCTTGGTTTTCATATGATTGCTAAGGTGTATATGCAGTTTTACGAATTGTCTGGTAAACCCTTTGCCTCGTTCTCCAGAGTAGTCACTTTTTGATCCTTTTTGGACTCCCTAAAAGAAAAGGCTCACATAAGCATTCGTCACTTCGGGCTCACTAAACATTCGAAGGTGACTAGAGTCATCTTTTTGGCCTTTTCTTGACTCTTTAAAGATGAAAAGGTCAAGTTATGTCCTTGTGTCCTAAAATTTATTCGGCCATGTTCACACTTACCCCATTAGATCTTGTTTGTGTTAGTTTGAGTAGGGTCTTTTCTCGTTAGCTTGTCTAGGATTTTTTGAATTGAATCATCCTGGCGGATCCAGCGATCCCGTCTCCCGTCCCTAGTGACCAAGGGTCTCCTTCTTCTGCTTCTCCTAAGACACCGGTTTGTGGTGACACTTTTCCTGTTATTCCAAGTGTCCAACCGTTGAACTCTCACGCCCCGGAAGACGATCTTCACGATCTATTTTTGAACCTTGTTTGGGAGCCTTACGAAGAGGATTTCCCTTCTACTCCTACTGGTGTTTCGGTCTTGATGTCTTCCTCTGACATGGATGACACATCTCCTGTAGCAAGCGAGACACCTATTTTGTCAAGTATCGAGACTCCTATCCCGGCCACATCCCTGGTCATAACTCCGGCCTTCACTGTCACCCCTCTCGGTGTTACAATACCCTTACTTTATAAGGCTTTGAGGGATGCTATGGGTTCTAGGAACTCCTCTTCTGGTACCATGTGGGATCACAACATCACTCCCACTACGAGATCTTTTGTTTCACAAGTTCACAATACAGTTGTCACGTCAGTTCCGACTATTCCGATTGTTTGTGTAGCGTCTTCAACACCGGTTGTTAGTGTCGTTATGGCGTCTTCGATCATAACTACTGTTGCTAGTCCATCCCACGATTCAGTACATAGTGGCCAATCGGCACATACACCCAGAGTTGTCCATCCTGCACTTAGTGCCCCACCTTCTTCTGGTGCCATTCCAGCAGGGAAGGCATATACTCAGTATTTTCATGTCGTCCAGAATCTGGGCGCGCAAGGTTCAGGTCGTTATTATGACCCCGTAGGGCATCATTTGTATATGTCCTTGCCATCTCAGCCTGCGGTTGAGGTCTCGGTCCCGTTAAGCATCACTTTGGGTACCACTAGTTATGGTGGTGGCCAAGCGTTCCGTCCAAATCAAGGACAACCTTACCAAGGACCTTCGTATCAAGGTCAACCATCTTACACACGGCCTTCTTATGGGCAGCAGTATTACGAGCAAACCTATCCAGGGCGGCCTGGAGGCCCACAAGGACAACCCTTCTGGGGACAACCGTCAGCCTATGTTGGTCTGTCTTTCACCTATCTTGGGCAATCCTCTGGAAATCTGGGACAACCTTATATCCAACAAGGACAACCTGGAGTCCAGCAGGGATACCCTTCCGGTCAACCCTATGGGAATCCAGGACAACCTTATGTGCAACAAGGACAACCTGGAATCTAGCAAGGGTACCCTTCTGGGCAGGGTGGTCAGCCTTACGTGTAGCAAGGCCAACCCATTGCTCAGCCTAGTCAACCATCTGGACAGGTTGGTCAACCCCAAGGTCAACCAACCGTTCAGTCCACTCAGCCATCTGTTCCGCAAGGACAACCCTCGGTTGCACAAGGACAACCTAACACCCAGCAAGCTCAACCTTCTGGGCAAGGGGGTCCGTCCCAAACTCAACCATGGCAACCTTCCGGCCAGGTGGCCCAATCTCCATCCTCTCAAGGACATCGTTCTGGGCCTGCTCAACCGGGCATGCAGATGGTGATTGCTTCTCAAGCTGAACCTGGTTTTCAGCCCCAGGGTGGGCCCTAGACTCAAACTGGTCTTCAGATGCAAGGTGGGTTCCAATCCCAACCTTCTTACCAAGCGCAGCCTGGTCCCCAGGCTCAGTATGGAGCCCATCAACCGTATAGGTACCAGCAACCCCAGGGGCAAGCTCAGTTTGCCTCGTACCAAAATTATCAACAAACGCAGGTCGCTCCTTATCAAAATTACTAGCAACAATATTTTGCTCCTGCAGGCTAGGTAGGTAATCAATAGGGTGTTGGGGGGAAAATCCAGGGTCAACCGTCCAGTTATGGCTATAACCCCTATGGACAGAATCCCTACGGACATAACCCTTATGGGCCTGGTCCGTCCGGACAAAATCAATGGGGGCAACCAGCAACTGGTTGGAACTCTAGTACTGCCTCGTATCCACAGCCGCAGATGCCCTTCAATCCTCAGCTACCATTTTTAGCAACATTGGAACTGCCAGATGTATCTAAATTGACCAATGATCCTATCCCTCATAATCCATTCTAGCCACCAGTTCCAACCAAGATACCCAACGATTATCCCAAATTTGATGGCAAAGCTGGAGAAGATCCTCAAGCCCATGTTATGACTTACCACCTTTGGCGTTCGTCAAATTCATGGCTTGATGATTCAATCCGGCTCCACCTGTTCCAAAGGACTCTCACCGGCTCGGCTGCTAAATGGTACATTGAGTTGACTCGTGCATCCTTTCAAGATTTCAACTCCTTGGCAATGGCATTCCTAACTCATTTTCAGTTACCCATTCAATATGAGATAGGGACACATCTCCTCACGTCTCTCAAATAAGACATGGCCACGCACATATCCGATCATATACATGAATGGAGACGGCGTCATCGTTTGATCAAGTTCTGGATTCCTGATCAGCTCCTAACCTATTGGTTCATGACCTCCTTTGTCCCTAAAATCGCACGAGACGTTGCTATGGGGGCTTGTGTAACTGAAGAGTAGGCTATCGCGCGTGCTCAGTACCTCGACTTAGTTTATTCTTGGTCAGGTACCTTATATGAGTATTTTCCTGACGCCCCAAGACACGGAACATCCAAAGCTCCACCAAAGCCATCTGTTGATGGTGTTATTGGCTCTGTAAATCTGTCGTCAAAGAAATCATCCGCGAACCCTAGGAAGCAAAAATTGAATGCTTCAAACGAAAACACTTCTTAGGGTGTATCTAATTCCGGAAGTACTTCCGAGGTCAACGCCGTCCAGTCCACCACGGCGGATAAAGCCTCGAAAGGAAAGAAAAATGGGAAAGCGAAGAATAAATCTGAGCAACCCAAACAGGACTCCCCTAAACCTCCATCCGAGGAAGGAGCCAAATGTAAACCGAAGTATCCTTGTCTTATCTGTGACGAGGATCACTATACCAAAGATTGCCCAAGGCGGTCCGAAGTTAGTCGTTTATTGAAAGGTGCTCCTGGTATTCCTGCGGTTCTCAAAGAACCTTTCCCCTCACAGCAAACCCAAATGGTGGCCGATCCATCCTCGTCTTCTTCTCCCTTTGGTTCCCAAATGTTCATGGCTGGAACCATTCCCATTCATATAATGACTCGAGCAAAGGAATATCTGTCATCCACCAGGAAGGAGCCTGAGGTCCCTTCAAGCGCTCCTCCATCCAGTTCTGGTCCGCTCCATATCGAGAGACCTAGCACTGAGACACCTCTTCGACCCCCTCCTAAAGGTGTACTCCGAAGATCGTCTTACAACCCAAATGCTCGTGTTGCCCAGCACTATAGCATCGTTGAGCACTTAGCGCAGGCTCCGTCAGCTATGTTCGCTTTAGAAGTTCTCCAGAGCTGCCCCCCCCAGAGGAAGTCCTTGCTATCGGCCATCGGTGGCATCGACCCAGCCGACTCGGATTTGATCACCTTTGATCTCGAGAGCCATGTACCAAGACTGCCTCACTAGATTCCCTTCCTCATTCAAGTCATCATCAATTCAAAAACGATTCATCGTACAGTTATTGATGAAGGCGCGTCAACTTGCATTATGTCTGTTGCTTGTTGGAAGGCGATTGGGTCTCCGACTTTGAGTCAGTCTCCAATGACGCTGGAAGCCTTTGACGGGAGAGAATCTCGCCCTTACAGTATCCTCAAACGATTGTCAATTACTTTGGAAGGGAAGACCGTTGAAGTGGAAGTTGAAGTTGTTGATGCAAATCTTACTTGCAACCTCCTTTTGGGCCGGAGCCGGACATATGCCATGCATGTCGTGGCTTCATCCCTCTTTCGTGTCATTTGTTTCCCTCATCAGGGGAAAATTGTCACGATAGACCAGCTCTCCTTCTTCGCTTCTTCTTCCGAAGTTAATGTGCCTTTTGTGGAGCATACCTCCTTTCCCTTAGAGAGTGTGGGAGCTGGGCTCTTCAAAGATCCTGCCCTCATGGGTGTCTTTTCACTCCCACCTCCAAACCTCACCTCTATCAGTATGATTTCGGTTTGTTCTGATCCTTGGGTCCTTCCCCCCATTGACCAGATAGAATCGTGGGGCAAGGAGATGCCGTTGAGTCTCGCTGAGCTCAACTACATCGAAATTGTCACTGTATCGGCTCCTCCTACTGAATCTGCTTCTTTAAGTGGAGCTCTTGACTCGTATGATCATTCCCCTTGGCTTGGAGATTGTACCTCGTCGGATCCTTTAAAGGAAATATTTCCTTCTAACGAAGCCATTATAGAGACCATGTCTCTCGAGGAACCTCCTTGGTTCAATCTTCACCATCGTTCCTCCTTTCTCCCTACCCTTCGGGAAACGCTGGCTTGTCTCGAGCGGTTTGCTCCTTGTCTCCCTTCACAACCCCTTCAGACACCCATTCAAGTATATCAAGTGTCCTCTGAAGGGAATTTGGGAAACATTATGCAGACTCAACCTATCGACATCTCTGTCAAACCAGGGATTGTCGAGCACATCAACATAGGAGTCACTCGCACTCCTGAGGAAATTCAACTCTATATAGGTCTTTTTCGCGAGTTTCGTGACATATATGCCTGGTCCTACGAAGAGAAGCCCGGCATTGATCCAAGCATCGTGGTGCATGAGATACCCACGTATCCAGGGGCTAAACCTGTTCGTCAGCGTTTACGCCCCGTGCACCCCCGAAAGGCTGCAGCGATTAAAGCAGAAGTCGAAAAGCTTCTCAAAGCTGGCTTCATCTACCCCATCCCACTCATAGATTGGGTCTCCAACATTGTCCCTGTGGATAAAAAGTAGGGTACTATCCGAGTTTGTGTCGATTACCGCGATATTAATCGAGCCTGTCCAAAAGATAACTACCCCACACCCTTCATTGACTAGCTCATTGATGAGTGTGCCGGAAGTGAGATTTATTCATTTATGGACGGTTTCTCTAGATATAACCAGATTAATATCGCGCCAGCTGATCAACACAAGACGGCCTTTATCTGTCCGTGGGGCACTTTCGCTTATAAAAAGCTCCCTTTTGGTCTCAAGAATGCTGGTGCCACCTTCCAACTCGCGATGTCTTATGCCTTTCATGATATTCGACACATTGTGTAGCCTTACCTGGATGATCTTCCAGCTCATTCAGCTAAACGTCAAGGCCATCCGGCACATCTCCGTGAAATTTTTCTCCGCTGTCGACACTACCATATTCGACTCAACCCACATAAGTGTGTCTTCTGCGTAGAGTTTGGCAGACATCTCGGGTTTATCGTCTCCCAAGAGGGCATCCGTTTGGATCCCCTTAAAGTCAAGGCCATTTTGAATCTTCCTCCCCCTGCTTCTTTGCGGCAATTGCAGAGCTTACAGGGTAAAGCAAACTTTTTACGACGATTCATCCCGAACTATGCCGAGGTGGCAAAAGGTTTCACGCGGTTACTGAAGTGCGACACCCCGGTTCGATGGGATGCCATAGCTCAAGAGTCTTTCGAACATCTTAAAACTCTTCTTGTTTCCGCTCCTTTGTTGCGTCCTCCAAATTACCATCGCGATTACATGTTGTATCTGGCCGCTGCTGATACCACCATTGGCATGGTTCCTGTTCAGGATGACGATGATGGCACTGAACATGTCATTTATTATCTTAGCCACAATTTATTAGATACGAAATCTCAATATGCTTATGTCGAGAAGTTGGCATTGGCCGTCGTTTGTGCCGTCCAACGCTTCCGTCATTATATCTTGTTGCATACTACAATAGTGATCTCTGATTGCAACCCAATGACGTACATCTTGTCATGTCAGTTGTTGGGGGGCAAGTACTCGAAGTGTATTGTCATCCTCCAAGAGTTCGACTTGGAATTCACTGCTGCCAAGTCTAAGAAATTGCTTGTCTTCGCTGAATTGTTGTGTTCTTTGCCATCCAATGCCGCCTCCTCTCGGTTAGAGGATCACATTCCGGACAAAACTCTCTTCCTCATCAGCACCCTCGATCCCTGGCACGGGGATATCATTGTCTACTTACAGACATCCTCTTTTCGTCCCAAGACATCTAAGGATGCTTGCCGACGGATCTCCATTAAGCCCAACCATATCGCATCGTTGGGGACACCCTATACCGTCTCGACGTTGATTCTATTCTCCGCCGATGCTTAACTCTCGAAGAAGCCGAGAGAGTTTTAAATGACTGCCACTCTGGTGCTTGTGGCAATCACATGTTCGGATATGCCACTACACAAAAAATCCTCCGTGCTGGTTACTTTTGGCCCTCCATTTTCAATGATTGTATTCTTGTCGTCCGCTCCTATCATGAGTGCCAAATTTACTAGCGGAAGATGCATGCACACCCTGCTCCACTGCACCCCATTGTTACCGTCACTCCTTTTGCCAAATGGGGCATCGATTATATGACCTGTAACCCTCGCTCGGCCGAGGGGCATGGGTACATCATCGTTGTTGTTGATTATTTCACGAAATGGGCCGAGGCGATGCCTACATTGTCTGAAGACGGTCACACCGCGGCGCAATTTTTGTTCAACCATGTTATCTCATAGTTCGGAGTCCCTCAAGCCATCGTCACTGATCACGGAAAGCATTTTCGTAATCACATGATGACCGAGCTTACAACCCAGTTGGGCCTACGACATGATAGTTTGACTCCATATTATCCTCAGGCCAACGGTCAAGTAGAAGCCATGAACAAGGTCTTGGTTACGATGCTTCAACGAACCGTTGGCATGCATAAGTCCAATTGGCATTTGATGTTGTTCTCTGCTTTGTGGGCCTACCAAACCTCTGTGAAGGATGCCACCGGTTTTACTTCCTTCCAGTTGGTTTATGGACTGGAGGCTACCCTTCCTATTGAGTGTGAGATTCCTTTGTTAAAGTTAGCCGTCGAATTGCTCCCTGACACTACTCCAGTAGAAGAGTGTCTTCTTTACTTGGAGCGGCTAGACGAGACTCGTTGACTAGCCTCCTTAGCTATTGAAGCACAGAAGAAGCAAGTGAAAACTCACTTCGATAACACTATTCATCCTCGCTCTTTCGTTGAGGGAGACTTGGTCCTGCTCTACGATAAAGCTAACGATAAGCTGGGGGCAGGAAAATTCGATCCCATGTGGCACGGGCCCTACATTGTAAAAAGAGTTTTGCAAAAAGGGGCCTACGAGCTTATTGATTATGAAGGGAATCCCCTGGATAAACCCTGAAATGGGCTTTATTTGAAGAAATATTATGCATGAGTCCAGGCACTCTATTTTTTGTACATACGTGTGCTTTCAACAAGTGTGTTGTGTGTGCATAATTTCATGTTTTTGTCTTGGTGTGTCAGTGTGATTGCCACTTATTGTGTCTTTTTGCTTCTTGGACAGATGTCTGGATCGCCTTACGTTGGTTTCCCTGATGGTGCCTCCCGTAGTACACGCTACTTGTCCTCTACGGCATGGGTGATCTACGATCCTCATGGTGAGTTAGTAGACCTTCAAGGGGTTTGTCTAGGTTGTACAACCAACAACGTTGCTAAGTATAGTCCTGTGATTGAATTACTAGCTGAGGCGATTAACCTCGATATTCAAACGTTGGTTGTGAACTTGGACTCTCAGCTTGTCGTCCACTAGCTCAACGGGCGTTATTCCGTCAGAGACCATCGGATCTTAAGGTGGTATTTACGTGTTAAGTTGTTAGAAAGGGATTTTGATTTCATTACTTATCAACATATTCCAAGGCGACTTAATACGTTAACCGATGCATTAGCTAATTATGTGTTGGACAGGCATTTGCGTAACATGTAATTCAAAATAACATAAGAAGCATAAAACACAATAAACCATAAAACATATGTATTGTATATATATATATAGATATATATGTGTGTGTGTGTGTGTGTGTGTGTGTGTGCGTGTGTCCAAATGTTTGCACTGCGTGCATCATCAAAAAATAATAACATGTTTGTCTTAGTACATCCGGAGACAACATGTCTCTAAAAAAATATGCATAGAAAAGAAAGCCTAGATATCTAGTCCCGGTGGTGCTCATGGTAGCACGTCACTACTCGCACTAAATGTCTCAGGAGTCAGTGGATGCGAGTCGGCACCCCCACCGTGTGCCTCTGGTACACTAGCGGGACATCTGCTAGCCGAGCGTAATCCGGAATCCCTCGAGTGATAGCCTTGAGGTTCTGAATGAGCTCTCCTCTATCACCACCCTCCTCCTGAGGATCTGCTACTGCTGCCTGGTGTCTCCTCGCAATGGGAGACATGCCAGTTGGACGCTCCGGGCCAATGTCTGCATATGCATATAAATGTTATTAGAACAAGCATGTATTAACAAAAAAAATCATAAAAACATAAAATCAAAAATGAGGTCATACCTATCTCCTCATCCCAGTCCTCTCCCTCCGGCAGTGGGAGGTCAGGGTCACCAGTGAAGTCTGTCCCCGCATACGACCAGTCCTCCACCACAATCAGTTGGCGGCGAAGCCACCCGAAAAACTCAGGTCTGAATGACATTTGCTGACCGCCACCCCCTCTCAGCATCAGTGCCGCCCAACGAGCCATCCTCGGCTCTCGAGGTGCCGAGTCAGGAACAAAGGCCCCTTGGCCTTGGAAGATTAGCACACGTTCCAAGAAGAACGTCACCAAGATGGAGCCGTACCCGAACTGTTGCTGCTTGCCACACTTGGCCTTTGTTAGTTGCCTCTTCATATTGGTCGTCACTGCTGACGCCCAATTGAAGATCGTCGAGCTAAGACACTATGTCGCTAGTATCAGGTGGTTCTTCGTAGCTTCGTGGGTCGCCTGTGCCCCCACAGCTCGTGTGATGGTGAATAGTAAAGCTCTGAGTGTCAGGTCCTGAACAGTGGGGATATCCACTTTTGAGCTGCCCGGCCCATATCTTGCCCCTGGGCAAACTCAAGCCTTCACCTCTTCCATCTTCTCCCCGGATGGCCTGCTACCAGTCAATCGGGGCATCGGCGCTCTACGCGACAGTCTAGTGAGGAAATAGATGTCAAATACATCTAATTCCAATATTTGGTCCCGTATCTGGAACACCTATTCCTGTACATCCAATAAGTTGATCAAATACTGCAAGACTCTCTGGCTGAGCTCGTAGATAGGACAGTAGGAAATATTTCTTGAGCCCACAAGCTCTGAGAGCTTCCATGCAGTCCTCATCTGCTAAAGCCAATGTGTCCACTTGGTCGTGTTCTCTTTCCTTCCATACGATTACCATTTTTGCGTATTTCCCTGCAATCACAAGACCAGAGCATTGAATTAGACCCTTGTGTAACTTAAAAATGCAGTGAAATCGTTTTAAAATTGTTAAAATTTAAGCAAAAAATCCGCACGGCCATTGGCGCGACTGTTTCTAAAACAGTCGCGCCCATGGGCGCAAGCCTTTAGGGAAAGTTGCCCCATTAGCACGGGTCCGTGCCTGAAACCCGTGCCAATGGGTGCAACCCTCATTTTTAAAATCCCCTCCATGGAGGATGATAGAATAACCTAAAGCAAATTTGAAACGGACAAAAATGGAGTAGGGGAAGAGGCCTCTTACCTGGCACTAACGGCGCTCCGAATGGTCAACTGGATTTGTCACAATCGTTGCTTGAAGATCGCACACCAAAATCCCTAATGTCGCTCTCAAAAGGTAAAAGTGGAAAGTAATTTCTTGTTTTTACCATTTTCACCTATTTTATAGCTTGTTGACCCTCAATAGGTTTTAAAAGTCATTTTATGAATATTTTAATGTATATTTATGTCGAAAATGGATTTTACATTGGTTTTTTGTGCAGCGACAGGTGTTTGTGTGGCTTATGCAACGAAACGAGTTGTATTTTATACTTTTTCGGACTCAGTAAATACACAAAAAGGTCACTCTGGAGTCATCTATATACTCTTTTCTGACTCTCTAAACGTGAAAAGAACACCAAGTTGTTCCTCTCGACTTGTTAAATGTAAATGAGAGGCGGTCGTCTTTAAACCCTTTTCCGACCGTGTAAAAAACGAAAAGATTGTCGGACCCTTGTCGTTTCAGGTTTGTTAACGGTTACGAAGCGATGTGGTTTCGATCACTTTTTTACTTTTTCAGATCGAAATCACTACTCATGAAAATTACTCCTCGGTCGTAATGATCGGGCGGTTCTTTCGAGCATGGTTTTATACTTTTTCGGGCTCAAGAGACACAACTTAACGAAAAGGGACACCCTTGGAGTTTACTTTTCCGCTGTCTTTTCAAACTCTCTAAACATGAAAAGGCGCCGAGTTCTTCCTTTGTCAAGCTCGTTAAAACTTAATGACATTGGATTCTATCGAAATGATGTCTCTCAAGCATATGCTATCCCTGTCAAGCTTGTCATCCAAAAATAAACGAGGTACTCACCATAAATGGTGGGGAAAAAGGAACCACAATTATTGTCGTGTCGGGACTATGTCACTCTTGAACATGGCACTTGTCTGCATTCGTGTCTGGGTGGGGACATCTCATCTTGTTTTTACACTTGTCTCCATGGGTTTGGGTTATCCTATTTGACCTCTCATCTACTCATTTCCCTGTCACCATGACCCCTGATCATTTGATGTCAAATACTGCCAAGTCCACTGTCGTGTCGCCAATATGTTCAAGAGAAGTTGACCTCTGCAGAATACTTAACCCCCCTCTGATACGTCACATAATCCCGATTCACAAACATCTTATCCTTCTCTGTCTCGTGTCGATGATGTGGGAAACATTATGGCCCACCTTCGATCAAGGTCACTTCCTGTCGACTTCGGCTCATTATCCAGGAAGTTGACTTAGAGACTCCCTTCAGGTGCCTTGGAGCCTGCATGCCTCAATGGCAGGTTCTTCGTGTTCAACGCGAGGTTTTCATCATTGGCCTCCGATCGGATGATTCTACGAGTGTTCGACACCGGCTCACTGATTCGCATGCCGTGGATTGTACCTATAGTACCTTGAGGACCATTGTCATTATTGGTGGTACCTCTCGCGTCTATTAACAGTTTTCATCATTGACTGGTAATCAGACGATGTTCTTGCATGTTCAACTTAGACTCCTATATTCGCATGCTTGAACTTGTACTTTGTTCGGGTCGAGTTGGAGAGCAAGACACTGGATTTTGTATGATGAGATCCAGGCTGCATTTTGTGGATTATTATAATCACTACATGACTCATTCACTGGATGGTTGCGACCATGCCTGAGTCTATTCATTGATCCTTATCGGATGGCTGCGTCCATACCTGGGATCCAGATTTTTATGTACTTTGCTATGGATGGTTGCACCCATACCATGTACATCATGTATTTGAACTATCAGTTGTACTTCGTGCAGGTTTTCCGGCGGCCATGTTTTCAGTCGACCATGTTATTATAAAGCACTTCACCCCTCCCTCTCTCGAGCTTCATGCTTTAGGGGGCATCTGTTACACAGCATTTTGTCACCGTCCCTGTTACCCCTTCTCCCGTACATTGGAGGACCTATTCCGGGACCTGCAAGAAGTGACATGACTGGAAAACACCTACTTTGTATCCCTTAAAGTATGTACTCCATATGCCCTGAAGACACCTTCTGCAAAATGCCCAAAAATATAGCCCTTTCTCCATTGGCGTTGTTCCACAGTGTATTGCTCTCGCCAATGGGGTAAATCCTCCAAAGAGGGCATGCCAGCTAGCGCTCTGTCTCAGAGTCACACTAGCGCCAACCCAGTTGGGTAAATTTTAAAAATCAAACTTCCGAAGGTTCCTTCCACCTTATCCATGAAATAATTCCAGTTTGAGTTGGTTCGGTTGGGCTTCGTATCTCCCAAGGAGGGAAGTAGTTCTCCACCTCTCATGGAAGCTTCCTAATGATAAGGACAATCCCATGAATCAAGTGGATGGTCTTATCTACTCCTCCCACTCCTATATAAGCTTGTTCTCTCCCCTTTAACAAGCTAGTTGGTAATTCTTAGTTAGTAATTCTACTTTTAAGGCTCCCAAATATAAATCCCAAAGTCTGAGAATTGCTAAGCTCATCTTGCAAGAGATCTTGTGTATCCCTATGAGGCTAAATCTTTGAGGAGATCCATGTCCAAGTGATCAAGGAGAGAGAGGCTTGTTCCCATCCCCTACAAGATTTGCAAGGCATGTGTTGCTGATTCACCCAGCCAAAGGAG
>APFE031349039.1:249280-298942 GCA_000404065.3 Pinus taeda
AGACTCTGCCTGAAGAAATAAAACGTAGTCACTTCCTGAATAATAGATCTGATGATCAATCCTCGCTTTGATATCCTGTAGAACTTTTTCTACAAATCAACCACCTCTGATACCATGTAGAAATTTTGAATAATATAACACTTATTCACAGAGATTATCCTGATTACACACTATCTGCGGAATGCATGCATAATACATAACCTCCTCTACGTTGATCATCAACAATTTGCGGAATTAAAACAATCGCATGTGCACATTGAAACATCAATCACACATATCAACACAGTATATACTGGGGAAAGCATACAGCTGAAAACCCCTCAACTATCTGTATATTATGATGATAGAGAACATGTAAGAATGCATAGTACAATACTCCTCGCAAGTACTCAGTACTATCTCCACCTGTTACACACAAACTAGCTCAGATCTGAATCAATCACAGGTTCAAATCTCCTCCGCTGCTTGCCTTGCCTCCACTACGCATTTGCATGAGAATAGATGAGAATGCTGATCAAACTCATATTTGCCTTGTGTTTGCACTAGCATCCTTATTGGAAATACTCAATCCATTGATTGTGCAAATCTCATGCACAACTAGTCACAACTGACAGTTGTCTTGCCCTTTCACTCACCTCTAACACTTGTCTCCACTGAATTGTCCATGCACTGAGTTAACTGATGTATTCTTTAGTTGATTTATGAGTTAATAAATAGTGAATCAATTAATAATTAATTCACACCACTCATCACTAGTGTATTTGTTAGTTAGACTAAATACAACTAGTTCAACTAAGTCAAACTGAACACAACTCCATCAACTCCTCATTCAACTCCACCAAAACTCAATCACTTGAGTTCTAACTGAAGTCCATCATGCAATAGCTCAACTAACCCATAAGAAAAGCGTATTTCCTTCTGGCAGTTACAGGTGCCACATCTGTAGCTCGAATTGAAGTGCTCCAAGAGGATAAGATAATGTTTATAGTCCAAATATTATTAAGAGCTAATAATATTCGACTGTTCTATATTTAGACTGGCAGTCTAAAAATAAACTCCGCCCATATGTCTAAAAATAGAAGTCTATATATTTTTACCAACATGACCAATCATCCACAAATAGCATCCTACAACTCATAGACCATGATCCATATGTCTAAAAATAGATATAGTCTAAAAATAGACTTTGTGCCAAAAATAGCCTGCAGGCACACTTAGTGAAGGCGACTTCTTTTCACTAAGATCCATCATCTTGTTGCATTTTCAACAAATCCACCATAACCCTGTCAAGATGTACACAACAGGAATCCAACCTTGCTCTCCAAAAATTCCCATTTCAAGTTCAGGCCTTGAAGGATGGGTTGAAGTACTTGGGATTTAAGATAAAATCAGATGGATACAAAATAGCAAACTAGACTTGGTTGATCACAAGGATAGAAAGAAGACTAAATCTATGGAGCCACATATTACTATCTAGGGTCTGCAAACCGGTGCTCATTAAATCTGTCCTCGAAGCCACACTGGTTTATTGGATGTCCCTGGCCTGGATTCCACAAGGAATTATACAAAGGATTCAGAGAATATGCTACAACTTCTTATGGAAAGGAAATAAAGAGGGGAAACTCTATGCTTGGGTCAAATGGAGCAACATAGCTATCCCCAAAAAGTGGGGGGGTGGGGATTAAAAAATTTATCTGCCTTCGCCCAGACACTAGCAACGAAACTGGGATGGTTACTCTTGAAACAAAGAAGCCTGTGGACAAAAGGGATCACCTACAAATACATATGGCTGGCAACATTATTGGATTGGTTAAGACTACCAACCTGGAACAGAAAGATTATTTCGGTCATCTAGAGGGCAGTGTTGAATACCCTCCATACTATTAGAAAGGGACTCATATGGAGGATAGGCAATGGAGAGGATGCTCGTATCGAAATAGATCCATGTATTGGATGTGGGAACTCACATCTACTACCACAGGCCCTGATAGACTATCTGAATCAAAAAGATATCTACTATATAGCTCATATAGGGGATCCTCAAAATATAATTGTATATCAGCAAGCCTGGCTATCAGGGACAAATCTAGACATCCTTGATAAATGGCACTTAGAATGGGGGACATTTTTGAGATCCTTAACTGAATCACATGTTAGATTAAGGGATGAGCCGGACGAGCTGCTATGGGGACTAGCAAAAAATGGGACCTATTCTCCAAAATAGGGATACATAACAATTCATGCAAGACATAAACCTGAAGTTCTAAAAAATTGGTGGCAGAATATATGGAAGCTTCAGGGCCCTCCTCGTTCCCGATTACTAATGTGGAACATTATTGAGGACAAAATTCCGACTGGAACTAATCTAAGGAAACGGGCTTTCCCGGGACCAACTTGGTGTGTCCTTTGCAAAAATGAGGAGGAATCTACCAATCATCTCTTTCTCACTTGTCCAACAACTCAGAATGTCTGGGCACAAGTCCTACAAATCCTCAAATTAGCACAGACTTGGTCAAGGGATGATACGAATATGGCCTGGAACAACTGGTGGAACAATGTATTGACCCTGAAAACGAGGAACCTGCTGCCAATAGTGTCTTGGCACATATGGATCTGCAAGAATAACAATATTTTTCAGGGGAAACAAGTTATCTGGGCTCAGATCATCCCTAAGATATGTATGAGTTTTCTTGAGATCCCAGAGGAGACACAAAACACCCGGACAATGCACATTACTCCTAAAGTCATTGATAGAAGGATACGCTGGGCATATTTCAACAATGCAACCCAAGATCAGGGATGCGGTGGAGGAATCATCCTTCACATCTCTGAATCACATTACTTCCATATCAGTCTGGGGTTGGGAAATGGTACCAACAATTTTGCGGAACTCATGACCCTTTGCCATTTGTTACACTTTGCTACATCTAAAAACTGCAAACAACTACAAATATTTGGGGATTCTAATATGGTCATAAATTGGTTCAATTGCACTACTACATGCCATGCTTTCTCGCTCAGAACAATATTGGATGATGTTTTATTTATAAAATTACAATTTGATCTTGTTTCTTGCACTCATATCTACAAGGAACGTAATGCAGCCACGGACAGGTTACCGAAAGAGGCAACAAATCATACTCGAGGAGAATGGTTGATCGAAGAGCACACTCATGCACAGGTTTATCAGTACTACCACATGCCGTATATAGACCATGTTTTGTAGAGGGCAGATAGGCCCTAGTTACAATACTTTTTTGTTAAATATTTTGCACAGCTTTTTGGATATGTAAATATTTATGTAAATGAACTTCTATCAGTACACTTGAGCAGGGGTTTTTTGTAAATTTTGCTACAGTTTTTGCAAACATTTCATAGCTAACCATGGTCAACTTACAGCATATGCCAAAGGCATTTACAACATGTAATTTTCTTGATAATGAAAATTACGATTTTTCTTTCCAGGATTTTTTTTTTTTAATCACATATTAAACTGCTCTAACCATTTCGAGAAGTGTCTCATTGATTATCTTTCAATTCCTAATAATCTGTGTTAATTTAAGTAAATTCAAAGTAACATCTCAAATGCATAATTTGTATTTATCAAATCTAATTTCATTACATAAATAATGTCATACATTAAATTTCTTTTAACCATATTGGGAAGTGTTTCATTAATTATCTTTCAATTAATTTAAACCCAAGTGTCATTTTAGGTGTGTATCTTATCTTTGGGTTAATTTTATATTATTGTAAATATGGAATTTCACATATTAATTCAATATACCAGATTAGGAAATTTGACAATGTTGAAAATAGTAGTGAAGAATGGTTTCTTGATTTGTGCCTTAATCGAGGGACCACAATGAGTTCTTCTTTAGTATGCTCGAGTTTCCTATAAGTTAGGACAAGTTCCTAAAATTTAGGATGAGTTCCTAAAAATTAGGACAAGTTATGAGGTAGTTAACTAATGCGCATAAGTGGAAGGACAAGTTTGTTGTCTTCTAGTGCGAGTTAATTTTGGAAAAAAGATAAGTGACGAGGTCTCAAATTCTAGAATTGAGATGGGACGAGTTGCATGAGTTAGTTCAATTCGGTTAACTCATCAATCACAAAATCAATTTCCTAAAATATAATTTTCCAGATTTAGCCATTTGAATTGCTTAAAAGGAGGAGTGAGGCGCAATTGTAATCATTATTGTATGCACTAATTTTGTGTGTGAGCTTGTGAGAGAGTGTACCAAGAAGGAGGCATGTGCTAGTCGATAGAGGGATAATTTACCTTGGGAATGTGCCATGAAATAGGAGAAATTTCCTAAGAAATAGGAGCTCCTCATGCGCTAGGAACTAGGAGGCTATTTCTAGGATTTGCGCAAGGATTTCAGACCTCATCTAAGTAAGGAAAGAAGGCATAGGGATCAAGAGTCTTGCAGATTGTTTCAAGCTTAGTTCAAGTAGGGAGATTATTATATTATCTACTAAAATAAGAGTGTTTTGTAAGAGATCTATTGCTCATTCTTCTATCAATAAAGTTCTCAAGCAAGCAGAGGGTTTTCCCAGTTAGATTCCCTAAAAAAATTGTGTGATTGTATATCTATTTATGTTCTTATTCCACTGCAAAATAAGTAGAGAAATTCTATATGTATGAAAAGAAATTTTCAAATTGTTCATATAAATAATTACAAAATTTCACGGATTTTATACACACAAACAAGGACTTTGCTTTATTTAAACACAAATATATATTTTTTCCTATATTTTTACACATTAAAATCAATTTGTAGAATTTCACATGTTGATTCAATATATCAGATTTGGAAATTTGACAAGTAAACTCATAAAGACTTCACTTTATTTAAACACAAATATTTATTTTTCCTACATTTTTACACATTAAAATCAATTTGTGTCTTACTTCAAGTTTGCATCTCGCATGGTTTATCTCTCACTTGAAGTTGTCTTAAAATCATAATTGAGATTTATTACCAGTTGAATTTAGATTTATTACTAGTTGTATCATAGCCTACATTAATTGTTTCTAAGGATTTATTATTCACTTCCGCTATTGGTCTTTTCAGCAAGTGGTTTTCACCACTAAACTCAAATATGAAAATATGTTTTCAGTACACACAATAAACTAGATTTTGAGTTTAATCTGCTAAATTGTTAATTGTTTTATCATATAAATGGATTTGTACAATATATGCTTATTTCACTAAGAATAAATCAATTCAAACCATTATATGAATTTTTTATGTCTATACGGTTATATATTTATGAGATTCATTTATATCATGGTTAAAGTAATATTTCCATCTTTTAGTTACTCATACTAAAGATTTACATAAGTTCTCTTGTATCACTGAGGGATACCCATTTGGTCTCTTGAGAGCTAGCCAAAAGTGTAAAGGAAGTCATATTGAAGTAAAAGTGATACAATTCTTATTCATTACTTTGTTGATGGTGTTGGACCCGCCAACATTTAGGGGACTCCTTGATATGAAGTCCCAATTAAACCTCACAATGTTTTGATTGAGTGGTGTAATCGTGACTTTGGTGAACAAGTGTATGACTCTGCGGAGGGTCAAGTGCGATGTATGAAAGGTTCTAACACACGAGGGGAAAATGAGTGAGCTCCTTAGAAGTTTGTAACAGTACGCATCTTGAAAGGAACACACGAGAATAAAGACATCATGAGTTACCCTGCGAAATAGATCACACGTTAACCATGACGGAAATAAACAACAACACACATACAACAAGATTCATACTAATCAAATGAAATAGTTCATAAGCGTTAGCTTAAGCGAAATAACATATATTGCAAACATAACAAGAAATGTCCTACTATATTCACAACATATGCATGAAAACATGTTGGCTCTGAGCTTTTATTGAAGTGAAAGTTCCACGCATACATATACCATTAATGAACCACTAGCCCCAATAGTGAAACATGAAGTCTACACCTGCTCCTCCAAAGAAAGATACTCCCTTTATGCTACGGAGAAGCCAAGGCTCTCAACAAACTCCCAAATTCTTGATCCTAAGCTAAAATCCTAGCCAAAAGCTTGGCTCCTGAAAACCATTTACATGAGCTATGAGGGTATATTTATAACGAAGGGGTGACTATTCACTTCACCTTGTGACTCTTAGACTTCTGTCATGATTCTTCAACTTCTTTAAAAAATGACTCTTCAACTTCATTACGTCATGACCCTTCACATTCCACAATTGACACTTGGAATTTCATTTACAAATTAATTACAAAAGAATATTACAATACACTCGTACCCATATGAGACAAAATTGGGTAGAGCAAACTAGACAACCTAATAAGACAAAAGTCAAGATTGAGTTTGGGGAAATTCCAACTTATGAACTTCAACTTGTAGGTTCTCGATCACATGTTGGTGCCAAGCTTTGTACTGCGTGATGACTTCCCCAAATAGTGTGATGGGATTAGGCTAAAAGAAGACTCTAGCCTCCATGGCATCCAGGTACACTAATTTGGAACCAGCCTGGATTTCCTTCTATAGCAAGAGCATCATAGTATTGATTTGGACAGAGCCACCAATGTACTTATGCATTTCTACCTATTTACTTCAAGATCTTCCTTAGTAGCGAACTGTCTAAATTGATCCAAGTATTCTTCAACCTCTTGCCTAACCTGATTCCTGCATTGGATTCAGTGAGTGAGCCAACGGATGGGATCTTGTGCGATTTCACCATGAAATCCATGTTGTTGTACAATCATGCATATGAGACCTGAATATTGGTGATGAATGAGGCGAGTTGTTTGTTTCTCTAAATGATCATCTGCACTTGTGCTTTCTCCAACTCTGCATGTTGCCTTGTTTTCTTCGCCAACTCAGACGGTGCCCTTTTGTATTGCATTGACCATTCATGTACGAAAGTGATCGTTTTGTGGACATCCTTAAGAGATTTAGCATAATCCTTACATCTTTGTTGCATGTCGTGCAAGTGGACAACTACTTTATGCACAATCACAAGTTCTTCATCAAGCACCACATAGTTTCTCCCAATCTTGATACTTCACCAAGTACGGTTCCCTTAAGTTCTTCCAGATAAACTTCTATGGGCGCTGCGTTCTGAACCTCTACTCGGAGTTGTTCAACTTCTTGCCTTGTAGCCCGCAAGTTCTATATCAATTGTTTATTTTCAGCCATCAAATACTCTGTGTTTAACTTTGTGGCTCCAGCGAAGGCCAAGTTAGTTGTGGCAATGGCACTTGGATTTCTTTTAGTGTTTGCCACAATCACCCTTTCTCTGATGAATGCAGGAGATGCGAGGCTTTTCGGAAAATGTTTCTTCCTCGCTTGTATAATATTTTTCTGAAGCTCGTCATAAATCGGATTGTACATGTCCATGACCGGACCATCATCAAGAGTAACAATTTCATCTTCCTCACTTGGAGCTTGCTCTACTATTGGAGGATGGGGAGACTTGATGACCTATTGTATACTTGGTGTCAGATCAACATCTTGGTTTTGTAGCTTTGGTTCCATCTCCATGTCTTGGATCTCAATCAACTCCTCAATCTCTTGAGTGAGCTCCTTGTCCTACATTTGTTTGCTCTCCTCCTTTGGTTGTCGGTTCTGCTCTTGTTCTTCGGGTTATCTTCATGCAACTTATTCTTCTTCTATTTCTTCTACTCTTCTTGCTTTTGCCTTTCTTCCTCTATTCTCTTTTGTTCTTGTTTTGTTTTCGGCATCCTATGTTTCCTCTTCTTCTCTGCTGCTATGGTCGCTTTAAGTATGACTATATCTGCGTTCATATTATGGCTTCGCTCTCCCCTGGGTTGTGTGCAACCTTCCTCTTACCCTTTTCGCACGCTAGCTTGTGCCTCTCTGCTGATATTGCCTCTAGAGTGACTTCTTTCTACAGAGTAACCTACAATATTCCACTAAAGTTGACTGGTTCGTAGGACTTGGAGGCATTATAACAATTCTTCCATGCTTCCTCCTCAAGTCTGTGAAAGGTCCCGCTTAGCCACTGAAAATGAATCCTCACACGGTGGTATTTGAAAACATTCCTTGGATCATATGGATTGAAGTCCAAACAACTGAATGTGGATTTCTCTATTGCCTTGCCTTCAATGTCTGCAAATTTCATATTCTTGATTTCGTACAATCTTATCTGCATAGGAAGGGCAGGCTAAGGTGCTTTCTTCTACCTGTGCAAAGTTGCTGACAACCATGTGGGGAGATGGTACACAACTTCTTGCATGACTAATTTGTCAGTGGCATACCTCGACAGAAGATGTAGAGACTTCTGTCCGCCAAACACTCTGAGGAAATTGCCATCCGGTGAGGCAAACCAATCTGTGATCTATGACACTACTTCCATTGCCCCACGTGATATGCAAGGTGACTCTACCTCAAAGATAAACTTATACAACAGAATGAGGAAGTAAACAGTCACCTTTTCCATTACTCCTCTATGGTTGCACTTCAAAAGTAGCTTGAAATAAATGTGCACGACAATGTCTTGTGGTGTCCAAGTCCAATTGATGCTAGGGAATGCATTGTGGGCACATATTTCATCTAGTAGATAGGCAAACATATAAAATATAGATTATTTTCCCTTGAGAGGATTCAGGCATTAGCTACGTAGATCCTTAACAGTTAGGGCAACAAGTCTGACCAGTTGAAGGGCCTTTCTTTATTCACAACCTGGTTCAGTAAGAATGCACACCCTTCAGGGAAGGTCTCAATGCTCTTCTGAACTTTACCAATCGTTACATATTCAAAATAATAATATAAAAAAGGGCTAAAACAAGACGAGTGTTTTCATTTACATTGCTTTTTCAGTCACCATGTGTAGTTAATCCATACATTATGCTGCCAATTCTAACATTTCGTACAATCACACTTGTTTAAATCACTGAGTGATTTGATTAACATTCATATGAATTTGACAGTAAATTGTTGCAACTATAGTTGCACTTTATGAGATTATTTATTATGCGGTAGCTGTTTGTAGAGCTGCATATTCATTGTTTCTATATATATATTTGTCAATCTCTCCACCGTTCCAGCAGTAGCAGTATCAGCCATAATAAGCGTAGGGAAATATTTGTGCCTAGGGCTATCCCCATTTATTTTTTGTTTTCGAGCTGCAGAGTGAACCAAAAATTAAAAGGTATCTGAGTCATTGCTACCGAATTATGAATGTAACTGTCAGGTCTATAAGAAAAAGCGCCTGTTGCCTATGGATCATTGGACATGTCGAGACTTTGTTTTAAGCATTCTAACTCTCAGAGAAAATAAATTAACGTATCACCTGATTTAATCAAGATGATGTTGCCAACATGAAACAATAATACTCCAAAAAATTATCAAATCGGGTTAATACATATTTAAAGACAAGTTTAAATAAAATTTAAAAGTTAGTGGAATTGACATTATTTGTTGTAACATTAGGGTGATAAAAACACTATAAAAGCGCATGATAAAAAATAAATAAAACTAAGAGGGTTAGGGCTATAAAGTTGAAAAACTCATTTTAAAAAAAAACTGGAAATATATTAATTTTATAATGTTGGAAAAAAAATTAAGTCTGAAATTATTTAATTATCAATTATTCAAAACCAAAAATGTGTTATAATTTGAAAATAAGGAAGATTCTCCAATAAGATATTGCAATTGTAGATTATTTACATTAAAATAGGGTATCCAAGGAAAATCAATTAATATCATTGTTAGCAGCAACAACAAAGAAAATGATATCAATATTAAATTGGCAAATCAATTATTAATTCTAAAATCAAACATAATTGATAATAAAGATGTCTTTTATTTTGAAGCACAATACAAAATCAAGAACTTGCAAGTAATAATTGATGATTATGAATATGTATTTCAATTCAGTGTAGCAACTATGTTTCACGAAGATATTGACATAATTTTTGGTTTACCTTGGGTTAAAAAACTAGGTACATTCATATTAAATATGGAGAAAATTTTCTTGATGTTTCCCTATAAGAAGATAATGACATTCCAAAGTAAAAATCGATAAATCTTCATTAGAAAACTTTAAAGATATTTCAAAATTAATGCTTCAAGGGAATAAAAAAACAATATCAAAGATGAAGAAAGAACTTGAAGAACTCATCTCCAATAAAAACAAAGAAATTTCTCATTTATAAGATCATAGCCATAAATTACTTGCACAAGTCAAAAAGTGTTAAACTACGAAGCACAAATTAGAACAAGAAAATGAAGCTCTCAAGAAGAAACTCAATGAAAGTTTATCAGTAACCGAAGAAAAAAAACAAACACTGATCCTGATAGTATCACAGTTCAGAAAGATCTCAATCAAATTTAAGTGAGCACATATTCAGATGTTATAGTTCAAACAACGAAAATGTCAAGAGAAGATCTAGCAATTGTGAAAGAAATTAGATACCTCAAGTAAATCAAGCAATAACTACAAATAGGATAAAGGGAAATCAAATCACAAGAATTCCCTATCCACACTCAAATCATAAAAACATACATCTCAACTAGTTTGCATATCCATATCATTCAGACTACAACAACTAACGTATGTTCCAAAGAATATCAATGTCAACATAATCCAGTGTTATAATAGCAATTCATCCCGAGTATTCAATAATCACAAGGTCTCACAGAAGATTGATGTGGGATGGTTAGATCAATGTATAATGCGACACTTTTGTACCACACTCAGAAATTCATATCGTCTTGTATCATCGAGGATGATAGTTCTAAGAATTGAGCAAGACACGAAGCTTTTCATCAATAAGCTTTGAGGACAAAGCTATTCTAAAGAGGAAGACAATGTTATGAACATAATAATATATAAATAATGGCTAATAAGTGTAGTTAGTTATGAAAGGGCATGTTTTAAAATGGCATGACCATTATTGAAAGGCACATGTCTAGATATATAAACAAGCCTTGATTTATAATCAACAATATCACTTGTATATTCAATAATTATATATTAATATTTATCCTATTATGGATATTTCCATATTCCAAATATATTCTGAATATTCATAAGTATATGAACCTGGTTCATTACAACCATCCGCACATTCAACTAAAAGGAAAGAGTGCAACATACCTGCATGATAGACTAACACCTTTGCACAACCAAACCCAATTACAAACTCAAGGTGAATAATACAACAAAATATATATCATAGAACAATTTTCACTCTCAAACTCAGAGATCCACTACACCCTCCCTTATCTCAACTCTAGCTCCTAATCCATGTACATGTCAAAAGTACTTACCATTTGTTAAATTATGGTATGTTCTATGCTTAAGAGCAATTTACTTCAAATTTTATTATTAGCCCATTATCAATTTCAAAAATTGCAATCACATCAACATGATAGTAAAATGCAAATAGAACATAAATGTAACTAGTAGAAGACAAGCCAAGACAAGAGACACAAGATGTGGCACCAGCGAGGGACAAACCCCAATGCAGGGAAACCCTTGATCAATTCTTCTTATACTCTTCAATAATTCAGTAGAGAGAGAGAGAGAGAGAGTATAATTACACAAATATGTGATTTTATGACAGCAGTAATAAAGCCCTAATCAACAAGGTCAAAGCTAGTAAAATAGGTCAGAAATGACCTCAAGTCAACCTTAGTCAACTCGGCCTCCAACAACAATGATAGGCAACCCAAAACAGTCCAAGAATGATGGTCAAACAATAGTCAACGCATGATCAGCTCTGCGGTCAACCCTCAACAGTCAACGCTGGTCAAATGGATGGTCAAAATAAGTCAACGCTTGCTATCCAGAACTACAGCTTGCTTAGAAGAGACTCCCCACACTAATCCATAGTCAAAGATACCTCCTCAATGGTCAACACAGTCAAGGCACAACCCTGCTGCTCCACGGTCAACTCAAGTCAACGCTGCCCTAGATCAGAACTTTGTCCTTCCTTCTTCCCACGTGTGAGTGACCCGCTCCTCCTACGCATACCCAATCAAACTAGGAGAGAGAAGAATGAGATGATGAGATGATGGAAATAATGCCACAAGGTCTCCTCCTTTTATATGCCACGTTGAGGATAAACAGGGGGTGTGAAACACTGTTTTGCTTGCTGGTCGTCCTTAACAAATTGTCAATAAATACAAATAAATACATATCTTCATGAATACATGTCGGAATCGGATGATCGTTAAATCAACCCTACACCTCTCGATGAGAGGAATCCAAGAAAAATATTAGCTGCCATAAATAAGATGACCCACATGGAATTTGGCCCTAGTTTCCAATTTTAACACTTCCTCTCAACTAGGGAGAACTCCATCTGCTAATCCATCTATCTGTCGATACTATCTCTGCCATCAATGCACTGCTCTACTTTGCTGAACTATAAAGAAGAAGAAGTGATCGAGAATGTATCATACCCATCCTCTACTGACCCGAAGTCAGTCCCAGATAAAAGAGAGTGTTTAATAGCACTCTTATTGACCCAAAGTCAGTCCCAATGAAGAGAGTGTGTCATACCACTCTTACTGATCCGAAATTGTTATAGATCCATTTGGGCACATCAAATCCCAACATCCATATCAGTGTTTTAGGGCTCATCAAACCCTAATTTCAGTTTCTTCATGCCCTAAACAATTCACCCCTTTGAATGCCTCCTTCCCAGACAGTTTTATGACTTGAAGACATCCAGAAATAGCCTCTAGAGGGACCAGCACAGGTAAGCCCTTGTAAAGGTGCACTGCAGAGCAGTTGATTCCACTGCCAGGGTGCTCTACAGAGCACTTAGGCTTCCTTTCACCTGCGCTGGGCGAGAATGAGCGAAATTCACATAGGGTTTGGGGAATATTCTTATCTTTTGGAGTCATCTAGAAGGTTCCCTCACTTATCAACTCCTATGAGCTCCAAAATAGATGAGGAATGAGTTAAGGTGCATCCTATCGTCTCATCCCTTCCTCCATGGAACTAATTATAAGTATGGAAGGCCATTCAATGCCACCATTTATGACAAAACCTCCTTCATCTTCCTATAAATTGACCACTCATCTAAGTGATCAGGGGCTAGATTATGTTGACTTGTAAGGAGATAATGCTGCTATGAGATTTGGTTTTGAAGCAAGTATTGTAATGCTACAATTTTGTCATGCTTTTGATGTGATGTGGATGGGATCCAAGCTACAGGAATGGCTTTGAATTAGACACCAATGGTTGCAATTCCTTCTTCTATCTAATAAATTGTGTGAACCTTTTTTCCATATATTTGTATTGTTTCATAATGCTTATATGTGTGAATTGTATCTGATTCCTTTCACTTATATTCAATAGATCGTATGCTTTGATCGGTTCTTTGTTTTCGGTTGTGTTTGCAGGGTGCTTCTCAAGCGTATTAAGTACAGGAAGGAGCGACAAGATCGATACAAGGGAGACAAGAGGAAACTGGAACTACAAGTAGGTATTCTTATCTTCTCATCTTATCTATTGCTTATAGGAAAAGTCTAAAACACTTTAAACTGTTGTTCTAGGTACAACTACTTATCTAGGGAATTAGTATTTATCTGTAGATACCAAATTCTCCAAAACAAATTGGCGACTCCACTGGGGAAGATCCTCTTTCCTAGTAGTTTATCCACCTCCTAAGACATCCTTGTAGACCTTATTTGTGTTCATAGATTGTAATTCAGCTCTTTACATTGAAAAATTGGTCAAAACTATGTCAAATTACCTCTTGAAATGGCTCACTATCACCAACGTAGGCTTGTGAGGGATACAGTGCGCTGCAGAGCACCCTTGGCTTAGGGACAGTGCTCTGAAGCGCACTGTCTCCCACTCTAGGCTGCGCTGATCCTCCTAGGATCAGTTTCCCACCTTTGGAAAGTGTTTTTGCTAACTTTTCTGTGTTTGTTTGTTTGTTGATTGATCAATGAATGTTATGTCTCAGAAAATAAGTTTTTATGTCTTGGTCTAGCCCAAATTTGATTGGATTGATTCATGTTTCTTAATATTTTCTTTGTCATTATCAATCAATAGTCAAAGTTAGAATATAGTTGATTAATCTCCATTCGAAAGAAAGTGTTGTAAAGTCTTTTCTTCCTTCGAATTAGAACTGTCATAAAAGTCTTCATTCTTATGAAAGATTGATTGATTGTATGTGCATATTTCATTTTGTTCATATTCACATCAAGGAAATCGAAAAGAAATACATGCATGTTGCATTGAAAAATTTTGTGTGCGTTCAAAGGAATAGTATGGGGAAATTGCATTTATATTGTGCTCTTTGCTCTTTGACCGAAAGAAATCTATTTGCTCTATTCCTAAGTAGTTAGGATTTTCATTGTTAAATTAAATGGAAAGAATGCTTATCATGATAGTTGCATTCCTAGGAATTTCAGAATACATCACGTGGTGAACTTGAAAGGCAAATTCCTAAGCAAGATCAACTTAAAATTAACATCAATTTACCTAATGGAGCATTGTCATTAACGAGAACATTTAGTGGTTCTAAACTAGAGACGTGTTCTGGCGTCGTAAAACAAAGAAAATGTCGCTAACTTGTCTACAATACATCCTGGGTGTGATACCTCATTCCACGTACGTGAGTATATCGTAGCTCTTTCACGTACCTTCGGGTATATAGGGCGATGTTACAGTATGTAAAGTATATGGGAATTCTCTCACTGTGCGGTTTTGCATTAGACAACGCTTATATGGACTGAGCCTCCACGTACATTCGGGTATATAGGGCGGTGTTACAGTACGTAAAGTATATGGGAATGCTCTCACTGTGTGGTTTTGCATTAGACAACGCTTATGTGGACTAAGCCTCCATGTACCTTCGGGTATATATGGAAGGACAACTCTAGGTTGTTATCCATCCTTAAGTAATTGAGTCGGCCGCCTTATACACTGTGATACACCGAAAACAGCATTCGGGGAGATTGTTTGCCCGTACTTCTTGGTTCGCCAGAAGGTATTCTACAGTTCACAGTGGCTTGGTAAACCTTTTGCCTAGTATCCCCCTTTTTGTTTTTTTGTTTTTTGATAATAAAATTAATCAGCAATCATGGAGGAACATCAACCCTTACCCTATCGTTCGCAGAGAACAGTGAGAAAACCGCCTTTGCCACCCGAAGCTACACCTATTCGGTCAAAGTGGTCTCGCTTAACTGAGTCTAGTACATCAAGAACTCCTATTTCCTCATCTGAATTACCTGAATCATCTATTTTTCTAAGTACTGAGACTCCAGTTACTCCAACCATTTCTGGTACATCCGTTTTTGAAGAAGAAGTTTCACAATTACCTGAGGACATTAGCATTGATCCTAGTGAAACAGTAATTGAGGTTGTTCAACAACAAGTTGATCCTCAACTTGAAGTTGCTCAACAAGAAATTACTTTTGAACCTGAATCAGTTCAACCAGAAGTTAATCCAAAGCCTATCCCAGTTCAAACAGAGGTTACATCTAAACCTGAAGTTGTTCAGGAACCTCTTTCTGAAACTATTATTCATTTACCCGAACATCTAGACTTCGAATTTGAACATTCAGAAGTTGTTACTTTACCGGAAGATGATCAACTGGTTACCCCTCAGACATCAGTAACTACTGAAACTTCAACTTTATCAACACCATAAATATTTTACAGTCCAGACGGTGAAGTTCTTCCACCAAGTTTAATTGCTATAGAGGAAGAATTGGAAGAAGATTCTACACCTGGAACCCCATTCCACTTTGGAGCTGGGCTTTATCTTTACCCTCATGCTCCTCATTGATTCTTTAGGACACTTTTGGGTCAGTTAACTATGGTTGAACAACCGTCAACATCCCAGACTGTATCATTTGATGCAGTTGTGGTAGAATATTTTGTTGCAACCTCTTCAATGTTTTCTACCACACCTGAGTCGCACCTATATGGTGAATCATCCGTCTCGATTGGTTACCAATCTTTATCTAGAACCCACTCAAGGGTTTCTTCTACACCATGGTTATCACCCATGTCCTCAACCGGAATTCTACCCGGTTCTTCTTTAACAAGAACTCAACAATTTGATCCTGCATATCAATATCAAGCTGGGAAATCTGGTCAACAAAGACCTATGTATCCATTAAACACTGGATTGCCACCATATGGAGAGAAATATGCTTATTCACCATATCCTCCTTATTCTGAAGGACTGTCATATGGTAATATCCCGCAGTATTCAGGTCAACCTGGAATTAAAGTTTGTCAATGGAAACCATTAATGCCAGTTCAAGGAAGACTTGTGTAACAAACACAACCAATGCAAATTGTGTCATCTATTCTTACTACACCTATTGTTACTACTGTACCACAAGTTCAAATTGTTGTATCTCAACCGGTACAAACTGGTCCTTCTACCTCGCAACCACAAGTTTCAGGTCAAGAAGTTCAAGTTTCTTAGGTTGTTGTACAACAACCACTTGTTTCCGGGCTTCAACAACAACCTTAGATTAGTATACCTTTATCTAGACTGACCCAAGCTTACACTGGTATAGTTTATTCACACCCTGGCCAACCTTTCATTGCTGGGCAACAACAACCGTTAAATCAACAACAGTTGTACCAACAACAACAACAGTTGATTCAACAACCGTGAGCCTCAATTTCAACAACCTCAATTCTAGCAATTCGAACCCCAATTTGGACTTGCCCAACAGGCTCAACCTGCGTTTGGACAATATCAAGCTTACCAAGGTCCTAGTCAACAAGGCTTTGCAGGTTATGGACAACCACAAATTCAAACCAGTTATCAACAACCACCTTATGCCGGGTTTGTTCAACAACAACCCTACCAAGGTTATCAAATGCAGATGTCCTATGTTCATATGCAAAGACCTATTGCTTAGGCAATTCCATCATATCCTGGGTATGCTCAACCTGACTTGAATCTACAGTTGTCATTTGTAGCAACTTTAGAATTACTAGATTTAAATTGGCTTACTAATGATCCAATCTTATATGCACCTTGGTGGCCGATAATTCCACATAAGTTACCTTTTGACATTCCGAAATTCAATGGAAATCCCGGAGAAGACCCATCAAATCATGTCATGACCTTTCATTTGTGGTGTTCATCAAACTCCTTAAATGATGATTCGGTTAGACTCCGTCTTTTCCAAAGAACACTTACTGGTCTGGCTACTAAATAGTACATCGAGTTACCAAGAGCTTCTTTCGACAACTTTACGATTTTAGCCACTGCATTTCTGACCCACTTCCAGTTACCTATCAGATACATGACTGGAACGAAACTTCTAACCAACTTTAAACATACTACTGCTACCCATATATCAGATCATATTCATGAGTGGTGACGTCGTCATCGAATGGTTAAGACATATGTTCCCAATCAGATTTTAGCTGAGTGGTTTGTAGAAATTTTGAATAATATGACACTTATTCACAGCGATTATCTTGATTATACACTATTTGCGGAATCATGCGTAATACATAACCTCCTCTACGTTGATCATCAATTTAGCAGTATTAAGAAACATTCACATGCGCACATTGAAGCATCAATCATACATATCAACACAGTATGTACCCGGGGAAAGCATACAGCTGAAAACCCCCAACTATTTGTATATTATATTGATTGAGAACATGTAAAAATACATAATACAATACTCCTCACAAGTACTCAGTACTATCTCCACCTGTTACACACAAACTAGCTTAGATTTGAATCAATCACTGGCTCAAATATCCTCTGCTGCTTGCTTGCCTCCACTACGCAATCCTGCATAGAGAATGATGATAATGGCTGAACCATTCATGTGTTTCCCTTGTGTAACACTACGCAATCCTCATTGGCAACTCAATCCCATTGATTGTGCAAATCACATGCACAATTCTAGTCACAACTGACAGTTGTCTTGCCCTTTCACTCACCTCTAACACTTGTCTCCACTGAACTGTCCATGCACTAAGTTAACTGATGTATTCTTTAGTTTCTTTATGAGTTAATAATTAGTTAATTAATTAATAATTAATTCACACAACTCAACATTAGTCTATTTGTCAGTTAGACTAAATACAACTAGTTCAACCAAGTCAAATTGAACACAACTCCATCAACTCCACATCCAACTCCACCAAACTCAACCAGTTGAGTTCTAACTGAAGTCCTGCATGCAATAACTCAAATAACCCAAAGGAAACACGTATTTCCTTCAGCCAGTTGCATGTGCCATATCCGTAGCTCGAACTGAAGTGCTCCAAGAGAATAAGATAATGTTTATAGTCCAAATATTATTAAGGGCTAATAATATTCGACTGTTCTATATTTAGACTAACAGTACCTCCGTTGTTGTCTAAAAATAGAAGTCCATATATTTTTGCCAACATGACCAATCATCCATAAACAACATCCTGCAACTCATAGACCATGATCCATATGTCTAAAAATAGACATAGTCTAAAAACAGACTTTGCGCCAAAACTTGCCCAGCAAGCCCACTTAGTGAAGGCGACTTCTTTTCACTAAGCTCCATCATCTTGTTGCATTTTCAACATGGTTCATAAAATCCTTGTTGCCATCAATCACCAAGGATGTGGCAAAAGGTGGAGTTGTTACAGAAGAGCAAGTAATTGCTCATGCCCAATACTTGGATTTGATTTACACACAATCTAGCATGCTCTACGACAAAATACCCAATGCACGCCGACCATCTTTCACTGTTCCCCCTCCTCCACAATCAAGTAAGGAATCTCATGTCGGCAATGGTGTGATTGGTTCTTTGAGCACGCAAACGGCAGGAAGATCATTTGGTCAAACTCTTGCCATTACCTATCAAACTACCAATGCATCAGAAAATACTCTTGCTTTCGAAATTAATGTTGTGTCATCTGACAAAGGCAAAAATCAAAAGCAACTAAGAGGCAATAAAAAGGGGAAAAACAAAAGGAAACAAGATAATTCCCCTCAAGAGAAATCATCCGATTCCTTACTTCGACAAGGAAACCTCGTTATCCATGTCTAATCTGTAATGACGAGCATTTTACAAGAGATTGTCCACACCACTCAAAGGTCTCTAATCTTTTAAAGACTTCAAACACATCTGCAGTGTTGACTGATCCGTTTCCAAACCCGGAGACACATTTGGTTGCGATAGACCATGCTTCCACATCCCAAGTACTCATGTTATCCATCACAAAGCCACAAAACGAAGCTTTGATGTCAATGAGAAACAAAGATTATGGAAATCCACTGTCATCGTCGAATAATCAGGCCAATGATCAACCTAATCATTCGACTTCGACTTCATCTAAAAATATTTTACCTATTGTACTAGAATTGACAATAAAACCCCCAAAGGGAGTTGTGCATAAATCGACATTTAACCCTCGGGCTCGAGCAACTTAGAACTATAACATAGTGGAAGATCTTGCTCAATCACCTTCTGCTATGTCGACACTCGAGTTGTTACAAAATTGTCCCTCCCAGAAGCAGACTTTACTGTCAGCAATAGGCGAAGTAGATCCTACAGATTCTAATCTTGTGGTTTTTAACCATGTAGGATAAACACCACAGTTACCAGCGCAGTAAGCTTTCCTAATTCAAGTAAAAGCTCTCAATAAGAATGTTCACCGAACTATTATTGATGAGGGGGCATCTACTTTCATTATGTCAATGAGCTATTGGAAAACACTTGGTTCACCGCCGTTGTCACGATCACCAACCACGTTAAAAGCTTTTGATGGAAGAACATATACTCCTTGTGGGATTTTGAGTAACTTGCAAATAGAACTAGGGGGCAAAACAGTTACTACTGAAGTTGAGGTAGTTGACGAACTCCTCGATTACAACATTTTACTAGGAAGGCCATGGGTATATGCTATGGCTACTATGGTTTCCACGTACTGGAATCACAATCATCGATCAACTAGCCTTCTTTGCCAATAGTTCACAGGCTACGGGATGCATTTGTTGATACACGGACCCCTGTTGTCACTTCAAAGTGTTGGAGCAGGTCTCTTTAAATATCCTTCCGTAATGGGTACTTTTACGCTACCGTCACCATCTGATTTGGTGGAAGTGGCAAGAGTAGAGACTCGCAACATGATTTTCTCCACCTCATCTGATTTAAGGAAGATTACCAACAAGTTTGAAGTTGATAGTAGTATTGAGGTAATGCCGCTAAGCCCCATTGAATTAGCATAGCAATCAATTTTTTAGGCTTGTGCGGCAAACCCAAATCCGCATTCACCAATTATATGGGTAGATCGTTCATTAGAATATGGTACTTTTTCGGATCCTTTCTCACGTATACATTCTACGGATGAAGGAATCGTCCAATCAAAGATGATAGGAGAAGAACCTTAGGAAGATTATCATCATCGTTCCCATCTTCCAGATGACATCGAATATTATTCAAATGAACTAAACCACCTTTCAATTGTTAATTTCATTTCGAATTCAATTTTCATAGACACGGTAGAATCAAAGTGAAACCTATCAAATATTGAAGAAACGATTTCTATCAATATTTCGACCAAGCCTAATATTGTAGAGAACATTCATGTCGGAAAATCTTGTTCTCCATCATAACTCGATAATTACCGTACTCTCTTTCGTGAATTTAGAGATATCTTTGCATGGTTTTACGAGGAGATGCTAGGCATTGACTCTAGTATTGTTGAACACGAAATCAAAATGTACCCTGATGTCAAGCTAGTTTGACAGCGACTTTGACCTATTCATCCAAAGAAAGCTGCTGCAATTAAAGCAGAAGTTGAAAATCTTTTGCAGGCTAGTTTCATTTACCCTATACCTCTTACTGACTGGTTTTCCAACCTTGTTCCTGTCATGAAGAAACAAGGGAAAATTTGAGTGTGTGTCGATTGTAGGGATGTAAATCAAGCATGCCCAAAGGACAATATGCGAAATATTATTATTTATGGATGGATTTTTCGGCTACAATCAAATCAATATCCGCCCACAAGACCAATCAAAAACAACTTTTATTTGTCCATGGGGCACATTCGCCTATAGGAAACTCCCATTTGGTTGGAAAAATGCGGGGGCCACATTTCAGAGGGAAATGAATTATGCCTTCTATGACATCAAGCACATTGTTCAACCTTACCTTGATGATTTACCTGCTCATTCACGAAAGCGGACTGATCACCTGCAACATTTGAGAGCAATATTTTTATGGTGTCGACACTACAAGATACGACTCAATCTGCACAAATGTGTGTTTTGTGTTGGTTCTGGCCGATTGCTCGGATTTGTAGTGTCTAGAAAAGGGATTCAACTCGATCCATTAAAGGTTCAGGCAATTTTGGATTTACCTCCACCTTCAAGTTTTTTACAGTTACAGAGACTCCAAGGGAAAGCAAACTTTCTGAGGAGGTTCATTCCTAATTATGTTGATATGGCTAAAGGTTTTACACGTCTTTTGAAAAGAAGATACCCTTCCATTGGGATCAGGTTGCGCAAGCTTCCTTTGATGCTCTTAAAGATACCTTGATTAGAGTTTCATTAATGTATTCTCCAAATTACCAAAACGACTCTTACATGTATCTCACCGCTGCAGATACAACCATTGGCATGGTTTTAGTCCATGAAGAAAATGGAATTGAACATTTCATTTATTACTTGAGCCGAAATCTCAATGATACAGAAAGTAAGTACTCTTATGTTGAAAAACTAGCTTTGGCAGCTGTTCAAGCTATTCAAAGATTTCGTCATTACATCCTGCTACGGAAAACAACTGCCATCGCTGAATGAAACCCTATGACATACATTTTGTCACCTCAATTGCTGGTGGGCAAATACTCAAAATGGATAGTTATTTTACAGGAATTTGATTTGGAATTCATCAAGTCCAAATCAAAGAAATCTCTAGTTTTCGCAGAGTTACTTTGCGACCTTCCCTCGACCTCCATTGATTCAACATTTGAACCATCACTTTTGGATGAGTCTCTGTTTCTAATATCGTCATCTGATGTGTGCTATGGAGATACACTGATCTATCTCCAGACCCAAACTTTCCGGCCTAATACCTCTCGCTCGCAACAACAACATATTTGTTACCAAGCCAAAGATTATCTGATCATTTTCGACGCTCTTTACCGTCGTGGTATCGATACGGTTTTACGGAGGTGCCTCATGCATTAGGAAGCCGAGAAATCATTGAATGATTGCCATTCCTGTGCTTGTGGTGGACACTTATCTGGATATCCAACTGCATAGAGAATTCTCTGTGCTGGTTAGTTCTGGACAACTATATTCAAAGATTGTATTATTGTTGTCAGAAGTTGTCATGCATCCCAGATATATGACCGAAAAACCAGATTACCACCTGCACCATTGCATCTAGTCGTTGTTGTTGGCCCATTCGCCAAATGGGGCATTGACTTTATGACATGTAACTCCACCTCGGCTGGGGGGCATGGGTATATTATAGTTTCCATTGACCATTTTACCAAATAGGTTGAGGCGATGCCAACATTGAACAATAGTGGTGAAACGATTGCTCTTTTCTTTTTTAACGATGTGGTTACCTGGTTTGGTGTACCACAAGCCATAGTTACAGATCATGGATCACATTTTCGCAATCACATGATGGATGAGTTGACTACTAAGTTAGGACTGTCACATGATAGTTCTACCCCTTATTACCTACAAGCGAATGGACAAGTTGAGGCCATCAACAAAGTCCTGAAGCGGATGTTGCAGACAATGATAGGGGTTCATAAGCGAAACTGGCACTTAATCTTGTACTCTGCCTTATGGGCATATTGAACCTCTGTGAGAAATGCAACTGGATTCACACTCTTTCAGTTGGTGTATGGTTTGGAAGCAATCTTACCGATACAATGCGAAATTTCATTATTCAAACTCGTGATTGCCTTGTTACTCGACACTTCCGAAGAAGAAGCGTGTTTCTTGGAATTAATCCATCTAGATGAAACCCATCGTGATGCCGCAATGGCTAACGAAGCGCATAAGAAACGTATTAAGGTGCAATATGATAGAAATTTCAAGCCTCGTATCTTCTCAGAAGGAAACCTGGTCTTAATTTATGATCGGGAAGCTGATAAAATTGGAGCATGGAAATTCGAACCAATGTGGATGGGTCCTTATATTGTCAAGCGTGTTTTGGAAAAAGGTGCCTACGAGTTAGTAGATTATGATGAGATTCCATTGTCGCAGCCCCGGAACGGCTTGTACCTCAAATGTTACTATCCTTGATTAAGTGTAGTAAAACTCACTGTATATATGTTTTCATTGCATGTGTGTGTGTGTATCTTTTAGAGATTTTTATTTGGTTAGTAATCCGCTTTGCATTTGTTGTAGATGTCAGAGTCTTCAAAACCTTTTCTTGGGTACGCCGATGGTGCTAGTCGTAGTAAGCAGAGCTTGTCTTCTGCAGCATGAGCTCTTTTCGCTCCAAGTGGCAAGTTAGCGAGTTTCCAAGAAATTTGTATCGGTCGATCGACGAACAACATCACTGAGTATAACGCATTGATTGAACTACTATATGATGTCATTTCACTTGGCATTCGCCGAATTATCATTAGGTTGGACTCGCAACTCGTTGTACTACAACTAACAAACATTTACATTGTCCAAAATCCAATAATTTTTCGTATGTTTCTTAGAGTTCGTATTTTGGAAAGACGTTTTGAACACATTCAATATCAACATATTTCCAGAAATCTTAACACATTAATTGATTCTCTAGCAAATTATGTGTTAAATAGACATTTGCGACACATGTAAAAGTAATATTTTCAGTTCACATCATTAGTTGAATAGGATTGCATATAACCATAGAAAACTTTGAAAGTAAAATAGGTAGGTGTTTTAAAAGTTTTTACAAAATTTGTGTCCAATACACGTTTGGTCATCTAACCCAAAAACTCAAAATGCATGTAAAACATCCTAAGTAGATCTAGTGGTGCTCATGGTAATAGGTCACAACGTGTTCTATCATGCGCAAAAGCATCGCTCAGCGGCTAGTAACACCAATCGTGTGGCGCTGCAGGCTCATAGGTAACTCCTCGATCTGGACATTTGGAATACCAAGGGTTAATCACTCTATGTGATCCTGCAACTCTGCTAAGATCTCGGCCAAATCCAAGTCCTGGAGAACTGCTCTCCCAATGTTTCTCCGCGCTGGTCCATCTACAACCTGTTAGTGTCCCATAGGTTGAACAATACCCACATCTGCATGCATAAGAGTAATTTTAGTTTAGTCTTGGAAACATTTAAAAAACACAAAAAACAAGACAAATTTTGGATCAAGTAGCTAAAACAAACTTGGGAAACTCGCCCAACGCGGCTCATGCACAGAGACAGTGTGTTGCAGCGCATGTAGTCCTCTATTTGGGTGCTCTTTAGCACAATTTTTGATGTGAAAGCCTGCGTTGATCCTCGGGAAAAAAAATGAAACCCCAAGGGCCCAAAAAAACCCTAAAACTTGCATGAAATGACAAAATAATGACTTGAAAAGAAAGTAGAAAGGTTTAGCTCTTACCTAGTCTGGACGGATCGAGAAATGGTCCACAGAAGTTTTCGCAATTAGCTGGTGAAGATCAAGGTAAAAACTAAGCTCAAAGTACAAAACTGAATGGTAAGTTCCAAATGGTAAAATGTCATGGTAAAAACTTGTTTTATGTTTATTTCATGTTCATTAATCGAGTAAACATTAGTATTTACCTATTTTTGCCTACGAAACAGATATTTTTAATCCATTTGGTGGTGTTTTGAGCAGGTTTTGCAGCTAACTTACAGAACTCAACGTGCCCAATTGTAACTTGTACTTTTGACCACAGAGCACACTTTTATCTATTTTTTCAAGCTCTATTAAAAATGAAAAAGGAAACCCCTTGGAGTCCTCTTTAAGCTCTTTTCAGATTCTCTAAACATGAAAAGATTGTCGAACACTTGTCCTTTCCAGTTCGTTAACGAATTGGAAATGATATCTCTCTTGTATTATTTTACACTTTTTCGGGCTTGAAAGATTAATTTATGAAAAAAGAACTTGTGGATTTTTCTTTTTGTCCCTTTTCAAACTCTCTAAATATGAAAATGACCGAGTTATCTTTGTCGTTAAACTCGTTAAAACATCAAATATCGACAAACTTGTTCATCTAGACAAGACCGAATTTCACCTTCGCTAGACTCGTTAAAACATCAAATAGCGATGGATTCCCTGAAGGGTGAAATTATACAACAAGCATATGTTATCCTCTTCAAGCTTGACAAAAATAAAGAGGTATTGGTCAGCAATAACTGGGGAAAATGGGAAAAAGGGGAAAACCACTTTATGGTAGCAGGTCGCTCTTGAACATGACACTTTCACTCCATCACCGTGACTATCTGGGTTGGGTTATTAGCTTGATGGTTATCACATCGTTAGTCTATCATACCATCCATCACTTTGTTTTGGGTCGATGCTACCAATTCATTTTAGTGTCGCCAACATGTTTAAGAGAAGTCATTCAGTCAAAATTCATCCTTTGCAATACAATAAACCTTCGTTTTCATGATCGCCATTCCTGAACCTTGTGTCGTCAGTGCAATTCCATCTCTAAAGTCACTACACTCGTTTCGTGTCGTTGATGTGGGATACATCAAGGCCCTTCTGCGACGAGTCACTTCTTGTCGACATCAGCACATTATCCAAGAAGTTGACTTAGAAAACCCTTCTAGTGCCTTGAGGCTTGCATGCATCAATGACAGGTTTCTCGCTTCCAACAATAGGCATACATCAATGGCCTTCGACCAAAAGACTTTGTATGGCGTTCGATGTCAAATCATCCATTCACACCATGCAGAATGTACTGCAGTACCTTGAGGATCATTATCATTATTGGTAATTTCTCTCGCATTTGTTAACAGCTTACATCATTAGCTGGTAATTAGATGGTGTCTTCCCATGTTCGACTTCAGATCACATATTCACATGGTTAGACTCGTACTTGAGCGAACTATTGAACGATATAGAAGACCCCAGATCTAGTTTCATCCATCCAGGCTGCGATTTCAGGAGTACTAAATCATATGTACAATGGCTTTACATTGATGGTCATTCCGATCATGGGTCTATATCTGTAGACGACTTGTTTATGTACATGTAATGAAAGTTTATAAGCTGAGCATGGGTATGCCTTCCCTCAGAAATTCATGTAAAATCAAATATCATGATATATGTATTGTAATTGATGCAGGTCACCTTCCACTTTGATACCTTCTCATCACATTGTAAAGTATTTCATTCGGTAGTGGCATTTTTCCGACTTCATGCTTTAGGAGGCAGCTATTACAGATCCATTTGGGCACATCAAATCCCAACATCCAGATCATTGTTAGGGCTCATCAAACCTTAATTTCAGTTGCTTCATGCTCTAAACAAGTCACCCCTTTGAATGCCTCCTTCCCAGACAGTTTCATGACTTGAAAACATCTAGAAATAGCCTATAGAGGGACCAGCGTAGGTAAGCCCTTATAAAGGTGCGCTGCAGAGAAGTTGAGTCCACTACCAGGGTGCTCTGCAGAGCATTTAGGCTTCCTTTCACTTGCGCTAGACGAGAATGAGTGAAATTCACATAGGGTTTGGGGAATATTCTTATCTTTTGGAGTCATCTAGAAGGTTCCCTCACTTATCAACTCCTATGAGCTCGAAAATGGATGAGGAATGAGTTAAAGTGCATCATATCCTCTCATCCCTTCCTCCATGGAACTAATTCTAAGTATGGAAGGTCATTCAATGCCACCCTTTATGACAAAACCTCCTTCATCTTCCCATAAATTGACCACTCATCTAAGTGATCAGGGGCTGGATTATGTTGAATTGTAAGGAGATAATGTTGCTGTGAGATTTGGCTTTGCTTGTAATGCTACAAGTTTGTCATGCTTTTGATGTGATGTGGATGGGAACCAAGTTGAAGGAATGGCTTTGAATCAGACACCAATGGTTGTAAGTCCTTCTTCTATCTAATAAAGTGTTTGAACCATTTTTCCATATGTTTATATTGTTTCATAATTCTTATATGTGTGAATTGTATCTAATTCCTTTCACTTATATTCAATAGATCGTATGCTTTGATTGGTTCTTTGTTTTTTGTTGTGTTTGCAGGGTACTTCTTAAGCGTATTAAGTATGGGAAGGAGGGATAGGATCGATACAAGGGAGATGAGAGGAAAGCAGAACTACAAGTAGGTCTTCTTATCTTCTCATCTTATCTATTGCTTATAGGAAAAGTCTAAAACACTTTAAATTGTTGTTCTAAATACAACTACTTATCTAGGGAATTAATATTTATCTGTAGATACCAAATTCTCCAAAACAGAAATCAGTTCCAAAAGAGAGTGAGTTATATCACTCTTACTGACCCGAAGTCAGTTCCAAATAAAGAGAGTGTCTCATACCACTCTTATTGACTCGAACTCAGTTCCAATTGATCCCAGATCAATGTCATCCTAGCATAGGGAGTACGGTAGATACACGATGCGTTCATCTGTACTACTATGGTCCCTATCCTTATTTTCCTACTCATTGGCCAGATGAGAGGTATTTCCCATGAGTCCCAGACTGCATGGGTAGGATGTCTCAACAAGAGAATGATAGACCACTCATCCTGCCTACATGTCGCCATGGGGTATCACAGGGGAAGGCTGAACCACTCACCCTGTACATAGCAAACCATTAGGGGAAGGCTGAAACACTCACCCTATGGTTGCTCATCGCTCCAAGAAGTACCCCAATCCCCTTGGAGCTCCCAGAGCTCAAAGTATATATCATATAGGACCCTCATGAGAGGGTCTCTTCACGACTCCTAGTTGTTCTCGGAAAGTCAAGAATTTGACCTTTCCCAGCGGCTTCGTCAGAATGTTGACGACATTCTCATTAGTCCCAATATGATGGAGCCTTATTACTCCTCATTGTACCATATCCTAGATAAAGTGGTACCTGATATCGATGTGCTTGGAGCAATCATGGAATATGGGATTCTTTGATAAACAAATCCCACTCTGGTTGTCGTAGAGGATCACAGTAGTATCCAGTGTATGACCAAACTGCTCACTAAAGAGCTTCCGCAACCAAACATCTTCACAGGAGGCCATAATCGCAACAATGTATTCAGCCTCAACGATGCTCAAAGCCACCGACTTCTGCTTCCTACTCATTCAGGATATCGAAGCAGAACCCAAAGAGAAATAGCACCCGGAAGTTCTCTTTCGGTCCATCACGCTGCCTGCCCAATTAGCATCAGAATAACCATGTAGTCTCACATCTTTGGCAGTGTATCTCAGTCCATGAGTGATTGTGCCCCTAAAATATCTCAGAAGATTCTTGGCACCAATCCAATGTGAGTGATGAGGCTCAACCATATATTGGCTCAGCGTGTTGACTGTAAAACATATATCCGGACGGGAGTTCACTAAGAACATCAATGCTCCTATGAGTTGATGATACTCAGAAGTATTTCCCAATACAGGTCCAGCAGCACTACCGCATAGCTTTGTTGTCGTACAGAGTGTCTAGGCACCCCGACAACGCTCAGACCAAGGGCCGTCACCCTGATCATCGATCTTTCCATTTAAGCCGTCTCCCTAGGCTAAAGGGGGTAGACCCTATGGGATAAAAGAAGACCAACTGGTAATCAGTTGGCTTGGGAGCCACAGCAAGGGAAACAAGCACCTGATTAAGGCTTATCAATACTTAAGATTTGATGATTAAGATCAATGCCTTATGGAGTTAGCAATCTTGCTAGATGAAATGAAAATCAAATAATTGGTTTGCTTGTCGTTGTTTAGGAAAAAATATAATTCCACGATAAACTTCTTTAACAATTGCTTGAAAATATTTATTGAAATGTCATAACATACAATGAGCACTAAAACACCACGATCAATTTTAATAACTTAGCACAGCTCTAATAATTAAATTTTCAAAAGATAGAATACTTTGAACGACCACAAAAAGCTGACCATTTCATAAAATGAATCCCCACTTTCAGATAGCTAATCTTCAGATAAAATCTAAGCATATTTAGCTATGTCGAATACCACGAAAAAAATTTCTTTGAAAATTTTTTTATTAATTTTTAAATATTTTATTTTTTATAATTTTTTATAGAAAATCTAAACAAAAATAAATCAAAAACCCTAAGATTAACTTCATGCCTTTTTTTAAGGATTTCTATATTTTTTATTTGTATTATTATTATTTTTTATGATTGATTTAAAATATAACTAAGTTAAACTTAAATCTAAATCAAATAAAATATAACCTAAAGTTTTTATCGATTTTAAATCAAAACAAAGAAAAATGAAAAAAACAAAAACAGAATCGAACTATAAACGTTTTATTCAAAAGCATTAACCCTAAGCTAAAAGAAATCGAAATACCAAATCCTAAAATGCATAAAAGAAATAGACTAAGCATATTTTTTTTTTACTGTTGCGTGTGTGTAGGTGCAGTTGACAGCGAAGGTGAGGAAAGCGTGAGGATGCACAATGGAGAGGAGGTTGACGGCGTCCAGATTTCGATTTGAGAAGAGGATGAATTTGCTTGCAGGTTGGACGCAAGGAGCCGAGCAGCGTGAAGACGCTGCGGGGAAGAGCAAGGCGTGAGGGACGTGTGAAGAAAGAAGGGATGCGGGAGTGATGGAGATGTTGGGCCGCTGGTTATGAAGGCGGAGGTAGCGTGTAGTAGACACAATGAGAGGAGCAGCATAGGGAGCTTTGCAGGAAGGATCTCGTATGGCAGCAGAATAGGAGTGGAACGCACAGGTAGAGGGGACGTAGATAGCCATATGGCAAGGGAAAATGGTGGTGACATCTCCGTGAAAGGGCTGGTAAGGTGTGAAGGTTAATGGAGGAGTGCGTGGGCAGAGAAGTGGGAGATGAATACATAGGGGATTGCAAGGGAAAACGCTAGACAAATGAAACATTGGAGAGTTTGGCAGCTGAGGGTGTAAGGGAGTTGTGGATTCGATACAAGGACAGAGAAATGAATGCGTGGAGAGGGTTTGGAGTGAACGTAATAGGTGAGGGAGCACCTAGGCAATAGGAAAAAGCTGCGGACCCTGAAAAAATTCGAAATTTTTATGCAACATGAAACCCCACCAGGGAACAAATCTGAAGAAACCGATCAGAAAATAGATGACCGGAAAACCCTTTAAAATTTACTAGAACTCTTTTCCAGAAGTCTTGACTTAAAATTTTGAATCTACTGCTTCTGATTGTCAAATGAAAAACCCACAAAATTTTCCAGATTTTGAAACAAATACCCCTGCAAGAGCTGACTCTAAGGCCAGATCTTACCCTCCAGGGCCTAGATCTGGCTTCAAGATTGAATCTCACCTTCAGATCTGCAACCTGTAATGACAAAAATAAACACCCAGAAACAAAATATGCAAGAAACAAAACTAAAAACCTTAAAACCAGCTAAATAATTACAATATTCACAGTCTAAAGGCTCTAAATAGCCAAATTTGTCAGTATGTCACAGAAATATTTTTTAAGATTTTGAATTTAAGATGAGGTGCTTCAGAAAACCCTTCATGCATTCACCAGAAAAATTCTAATGATAAGCCCGAGATCAAAACCAACTAGGTTCTTCATAAAATGCTTTTTCGGGAGTTGGCTGGTTCAGTCGAGAACTTCCCAGAATGCCCGGTAATTTCAAAAAAGGATTTTCTGCACAGCTTAATTCAACCATTAACATAGAGAGAGAAAACGACAATGACATTCAGATCTAATGGAAATACCTGCCATTATATTCAGAAATTAAACTATCATTCAAACCCCAGTGATCAGACAAGATACCTGTGTCTAAATCACTCTTCAATAAACTAACATCAATGGCTAAAAGTAAATCTATGCAAGAAAATAAAACATCTTACAGCATTTCTCGTAGAGTAACACCAGTAGAAATTAACCCCAAACTCTTTCTTTATTTACACATGAAAACCGATTACAAGAGAGCTTTCACTCAGCACACGACTCCAAGGTCGAATGATCTCAACTAACCATTGACCTCCTATTTAAAGAAAAATTTCCCAATGGCTAGTTCGAGTGATCATTGTCAAAACGATCTTGATCGTTGATGAGGATCAAAGAATCTTTTAATCTCATCCGTCGAAATTAAAATAATGAGGAAATTCGAAATTACCATTTAAATGAATTTTAATTAATTCAAAAATTTAAATTTTGAATTAATTTCCTCAAAATTTTGACTTTGACTTAATCCAAGGGACCAAGGGCCTAAAATTTAGCAAAATAATCATTTAACTTTAGTCCCTAGACCTCTTAAAATTTAATTTTTTAAAGGACCCTCGAATTTAGCCTTTGCAAAATTTAAAAATACCTAGGACCTAGGACTTATGAGGGGATAAAACATTTTTCTAACCCTTAAGACACTTTACATCATGATTTTTATATCTTAAGGGGGAAAATCCATTTGATGTAGACCCTCACAAACTACCCAGTTCTGCGACACAAACATAATCTAGCAAATCAAGCAATTTGTAATAAAATAACCTAATCAAATAGTTAGGATTATTCCCAAATCACTTTTACATAGACTCGACCTAGCACACTAGGACTCCCCTAAGATTCTAATGACAAAATCCATTCTGACTTTGGGGTTAGGCTGAAGGAAAACTCTGTCGACCATGGGTCGGTGAGACAGAAAACCTTCCAGAACGTAGATCATCACTAGAAGATTAGGTTTACCTAGGCAATTACATACATGACACAGATTTGCTAAGATTATTTACAATTTACACATGTAGACTGGGTTTACAAAATAACATGAATAGGCTGATGATGATAGTCGAATGGCACGGACACGTTGATCAAGCAATATCCCCTTTGCAAAAAAAGGGGTGTACTGCTATGGGTAGTTGACACATGGTGGTCAACAGGCTTCTTGAAGTTAAGCTCCATCGGGGTAGTCATGGGCTTGCAGTCCACCATACCAAATCTCTCCAATATCTTCACAATGTATTTTCCTTGAGATAGGAAAATTTCTCCTGGCTTGTGCCAAACCTCCAACCCTAGGAAATAGTGCATTAGTCCTAGGTCCTTCATCTCAAGTTCGGAAGCCAACTCCTCCTTACATTTGTGAATGAGAGGGTCTGCACCTGTCAGAAAGAGGTCGTCAACATACAACACCAGTATGAGAGGCTTACATCTTTAACCTTAAAGTAAAGGTTCGTATCGGCTTCACTTCTAGTGAATCCTAGCTTCATTAAATAGCTATCGATCCTCTCATACCAAGCTCAGGGTGCTTGCTTCAGCCCATAGAGAGCTTTCTTCAACCTGCATACATGAGATTCCCGATTATGAATCTCAAACCCCTTGGGTTGTTCCACATAGACTTCCTATTTAATCGAACTATGCAAGAATGTGGTCTTGACATCCATATGATGTAGGTTCCATCCTTGCGAAGCAGCAAGGGCTATGATCGAGCAGATGGTGGTGCATCGGGCAACAGGTGCAAATATCTCATCATAATCCACACCTTCCTTTTGAGAGAAGCCTCGAGCAACAAAGCGAGCCTTGTACTTTTCAGCACTTCCATCAGCGCCATGCTTGATTTTATAAAGCCATTTCGAGGTGACAACTGTTTTGTCCTGGGGTCTGGGGACCACATCCTAGACATCATTCTTCATGATGGACTAGTATTCTTCATTCATAGCATCCTTCCATACTTGATGTTTTACAACTTTAGAGATGTAGGCTAGTTTTGAATGATGGTGCTCATAATGGTCAAGTATCCCTGATACCTGGTTGGCTTCTTGCTTTCGTGGAAAGTCCCTCTGGGGGCAATATGTCTCTCGACATCTTCAAGAGTCCCCCTAAGTCATGAGGGCCTCCTCCTTGAAGAGGAAGGCTCTTGCGGAGGGGGATCAATAGGATCCATAGGTTTTTCAACATCGGGCATCATTTCATCTTCCTTCTCATCCGACTTCCTGATGTCAACTTCTTTATATTTCCTTAGAATATGAAGATTGTCAACCTTGCTAAGAGCCATATCTTCGTCAAAGGTGACATCATGACTTATCTCAACTTCCATTTGACCAACCACATAGATTATATAGCCCTTAGAATTTTCGCTATAGCCCACAAAGATTCCCTTCTTTCCAGATGCACCCAATTTGCTTCTTTTCTCCTTCAGCACATGAAAATATACAAGACTTCCAAAAATTCTAAAATGAGAGACATCAGGTTTCTTACCAGTGAACATTTCTTTGGGAGTCTTGGAATCCAATGCTTGATGAGGGCATTAGTTTTGAACATACACGACGATATTCTCAGCTTCGGCCCATAGAAACTTCGGAAGCCTTTGATCATGGAGCATGGCACAGACAGCTTCCATAATCGTACGATTCTTCTTTTCAACCACACCATTCTACTCAGGAGTATATGGTGTTGTGGTCTCCCTCTTAATGCCAGCTTCTTTGCAAAAGTCACAGAACTCATTGGATTCATATTCGGTCCCATTATCAGTCCTTAATATCTTGATTTTCTTCTCAGTTTGATTCTCAATCAAGGCTTTGAAGTGACGGAACCAAGTAACACTTCATTCTTTCATTTTCAAGAAGTATATCCAAGTCTTGCGAGAATAATCATCTCTAAAAGTAAGATAATATAGATATCCTCCCAAAGAGTTTACCGGCATCATACTAGATATGTCGGAGTGGACCAACTGCAATATATGTGTAGTCTTGCTATTACTTAAGGGGAATGGTCCCCTTTTAAGCTTTCCTTCGGCACATCCCAGACATACACCTTCATGCTCTACTTTGAACTCGGGCATCCCTGTCATTATTTGCCTCACATTGGGTAGAGCTTTATAATGAAGGTTGGCAAACCTCCGGTGCCATAGTTTAGACTTTTGAGATGTGTCGCAAGACATGACTCCCAATGGACTTCCTCCAACTTGATATAAAGAGTCAACCTGGAACCCAAGAGTTAAAGCATCTTTAAAATTCTTTTTCCAAACACGTACCTTGCCATCAATGAATGCTACCTTGTAGCCTTTGTCTTCCATTGCCAAAATGGGCACCAGGTTCTTCTTGAGATCAGGTACATATAAGACTTCTTGCAAATGAATTGTGTTACCCTGATCTAATTGAAGAGTAACATTCCTTACACCTTTTACGGGATAGGTGGAATTGTCTCCAAGAATAATCTCCAAGTTTGTCTCCCTTGTAACTAGTGAAGTGTCTTGAAGCACCACTATCAATAAGCCAATTTCCCAATGAGTCCGGAGGAGAGGTAGTGGAGAGGGCCGATATAAGATAATATTCATCTTGCTTATTGTTAACAACATTTGATTCATACCTGGAGTTCCTTGCTTTCTTGGAGGGCTGACCACTTCTTTGATTTCCCGCATTCCTCTTTCCTTTGCTATTGAACCTGCCATTCCTTTGATTGTGGTTAGAGTTTCCCCTGGAGTGATTTTGATCATCATCATATGATATTTCTTTCTATTTAGACACTCCCTCGCATAGTGGCCAAATTTATTGCAAACGAAGCATCTTCCCTTCCTTCCACCCTCTGATCTGGGCTTTACTTTGAAATTACCTTTAGACCCAGAATTATTTCTCCTTTTAGCATGAGAGGAGAACGCAGTGGGGTTGCCTTTGCTCGAAGGCATTTCTTGCTCCACCATCCTTGTTTTTTCTTGAATGCATCTCGACATCAATTTTTCAAATCTCAGAATTCGATCATTGTTGAGAAGAGTGGTTCTAAATATATACCATTCGGATGGGAGCCCTCCAAGGGTAGTGATAGTTAGTTCCCTATCAGAAATGACTTCTCCAATTGATAGAAGATCATTTTTGATCTCAGTGATCCTTAAGAAGTAGGATTGAATATCCTCTTTCTTGCCCTTCTTAATATCCTTCAGCTTATTTTTGAGGAACAAAACTTGATTTGCATCACTAACTTTAAACAAGCTTACCAGTCTGTCATAGATCTTCTTGGAGGTGTTCAGCTCGAAAATGTAGGCCACCAGATGCTTGTCAATTGAATCTCAGATAATCTTCTTCGCTTTGACTTCACCCTTAGTGTACTTGTTCTTTGTAGCAGTCAGTGCATTTGATGGAGGCTCCGGAATTTCGCCCCTCACATAGTCCAACACTTCTTGCTCTTCTAATGTCAGATCAAGAGACATCTTCCATCCGTGATAGTCAGACTTCTCACGGAGCTTGTCTTCAGTCGAGAAGTGGGATGAGGAACCCATGAAGCCTTTTGACCTTTCCAACTATCTTCGGTGATTTCTCTTTCACTCTTACTTGGGCTTTGTCTTCACCTCAACTTCGATACCATGTTAAATTATGGTATGTTCTCTGCTTAAGAGCAATTTACTTCAAATTTTCTTATTAGCCCAATATCAATTTCTAAAATTGCAATCACATCACCATGATAGTAAAATGCAGATAGAACATAAATGTAACCAGTAGAAGACAAACCAAGACAAGAGACACAAGACGTGGCACCAGCCAGGGACAAACCCCAAGGCAGGGAAACCCTTGATCAATTCTTCTTATATTCTTCAATAATTCAGCAGAGAGAGAGAGATAGTACAATCACACAAACCTGTGATTTTATGATAGCAGTAATAAAATCCTAACCAACAAGGTCAAAGCTGGTCAAACAGGTCAGAAATGACCTCAAGTCAACCTTAGTCAACTCAGCCTCGAACAGCAATGATAGGCAGCCCAAAACAATGCAAGAATGATGGTCAAACAACAGTCAACACATGAGCGGCTCTGTGGTCAACCCTCAACAGTCAACAATGGTCAAATGGATGGTCAAAACAGGGCGACGCTTGCTGTCCAAAACTGCGGCTTGCTTAGAAGAGACTCCCCACACTAATCTGCAGTCAAAGATACCTCCTCACTAGTCAACACAGTCAAAGTACAGCCCTGCTGCTCCACAATCAACTCAAGTCAACGCTGCCCTAGATCAGACCTGCATCCTTCCTTCTTCCCACGTGTGAGTGCCCCACTCCTCCTACGCATACCCAATCAGACTAGGAGAGAAGAATGAGAGGATGAGATGATGGAAATAATGCCACAAGGTCTCCTCCTTTTATATGCCACGTTGAGGATAAATAGGGGGTGTGAAACACTATTTTGCTCGCTGACCGACCTTGACAAATTGTCAAGAAATAAAAATAAATTCATATCTCCATGAATACATGTCGGAATCGGATGATCGTTAGATCAATCCTACACCTTTAGATGAGAAGAATCCAAGAAAAATATCCGCTGCCATAAATAAGGTGACCCACATGGAGTTTGGCCCTAGTTGCCAATTTTAAAACCATTGGACTGACATTCTCTTTTGATTCTGCTCATGCTAAACATAAGATCATAGTCTCTTCAGCTTCTAGAACTCCTGCACTTCTTCATACTATAGATCAGTCACTTTCCACTTTTGTATCACATTTCTTCTTTCCTCAAAACTGGGCAAACCTCTCTGACTTCCCCGTGTTCAATTCAATCTATACAAATGTTCTTGGATTTGTTTTGTGCACTTCACTCTCTATGCACTTCCACATTAACTTGGCTCCATACTTTCTTCCTAACTTTTGTCTGTGATTTCATTACACTGTCTAGAACATTTTTCCATCCTTTCACTTAGATTTGGCTCTATCACTTGCTTCCGTGCACTTCTCACCAATGCTCCCACATCAGTGCTTAATACCAGAATAAGAGGCCAAAAGACAAGTAGGAAAGAGGAGGGGAAAGGAGAATTCAAGGATATCAAGAGAATCCTTGATAAGATGTTGCAGTTGCTCCGGTACCAGAATGCCATGGAGGCAATAATGGTGGACATGGTCCATGAAGAGACATGGGAAAGGAAGCTGACATGGCTTGTACAAGCCAGCATGTGGCTAGCTCAGCATATAATTATCAAGCCTTTGACCCAACCTGACTGGACTAAGAGATCAGGCGTACTAGACTAGAGAGACATGTGCTCTCCCTAGCCAAGTTTGTCAACTTCCTAATCTCTATGCACTATGACAGCCCAAGGTTTCGAGGTAAGATGCCCAAGAATTTCCAAAATTGACTAATCATCCCCTATTTTTTGGTTCTCTGCGTTTTAGGTCTTCGTAATTGTCTTTCTTAGCTGCAAAAGTCCATTAATCTCTTCAGGGATGCAGTACATGTATTCTAATAATTTTCACCTTTGTAAACTGTGGCTTGCCTCCCCTTGTAATCGTGGTCTGCCTCCTTGCTTAATTATTCTCATTTTTAGAAGCCTTTTTGGTTTTCTGTAGGAGGTTGTTACCTTTTAGTTCTCTGTTTAGTTTGGACAACAGCCGAAACTTCGAAGCTTTCGTCTCTTGCATTGATTTATTTGCTATTGGTTACTCTTCTTTATAAATGTTGATTCTTTCTATATTACAATATAATATAATCCTTTTAACGATCAAAAAACAGACAACTAAGTATAATAAATATAATTGCAATATAAGGTTATATGATTTCAAGAAGAGTTAGAAATAATTGTATAAATATGACCGCATATATGGTTTCAAGAAAGATGCAAATAATTATATAGAGATGCCATACTTATAATGCTGGACTTGAAGAAGACATTGTCCAGTCCATTCCATGCTAGCAGAAATAATCAGGAATGTTCAAGATCCTCACTTCCACGCATCCTCTGCAGTTTGCGCTTTGGTGAGCAAAACAAAAATAGAAAAAAATAGTACTCAGAGCCTTGTTTATTTAACACATGAATTGGATAATATCCAACCTTAGCAAGGAGTTACAGAATGATGCTACGGTCCTCATTTATAATCTAATATATGTTCTAAACATTCATCTCACAAACAAATCTACACACATGTTGTCTTGAACGTTTGATGCTTACAGAATTCTCCGACCTTTCTGTTAAACTGTTTTGGTGGTAAGAAACAGTGTTAGGAGACACTTGGACAATCAGAGAGCATGGAAGAAAACTTTGGAAAACCATCTAACATAGAGGCCGCTCTTTCCTGCAGAAGAGGAGATGTGGGGCCTGTCACAGCAAAATCCTGCACTTCTCGAGATAAGGTCCAAAGCTCAAGCGTGAGACCCACTGCACCTCAGCAGGGACTACTGTCACCTATCCAATCCTCTTATCACTTCTGGCCAGCTCTCCTCCCAGCTTTAAACAAATTAATTTCAAACAATGCCAACTGTAGATCAGCTCATGTGACCTGTTTTAAGGTAGGCTCAATTACTCATTCCAGCACTCCAAAACACACACACACATCTTCAAACCAATTCATACCACATTTATTATCCACACATCTTCAAACCAATTCATACCACATTTATTATCCACACATCTTCAAATCGAAGCTCTCCTTAAGGTCTGAAATGCTACAGTTCGCTGTGTATTACTTCTGCCCAGGCTTCTATACCAGTGCTGATTCTCCTATTTTCTACAGTTTGGCTCTGCACCAGTTCTGCGTCTAGCCCAAAGAAAAATCCTGTCTCTTTACTACGGAGGCATGTAGGGCTGCAAGAGTCGAGTAGTATTATAATGTGAGAAGCACTCCTTTAACAGGTTCAAGGAAAACAGCCTATACCCATCAATCTTGTCTAAAAAACTTTTCTGTCCACAGGTCTGGCTATGAACTTAAACGTTGCTTCAGGCTTCTGTCACTGAATGCACATGCTACAGCAAGCTGATCACTAACTCGAGGTACATCTCCTGGCAGATATGTCACAAATCCACCCTCCTTCACCATGATTTTAGTGCTCAAAAATTGATTTATGAACAGTAGTGCCACAATTACATGTAACAGCCCTGGAATCCCCTATATTTACTACAAAAAGCTTTTTGAGTTATTTCTAAAATAGCAGTACTGCTGTGTAGACACCAGGTCCTAAGCCAGATGCCTTTGCCAAAATATTATCAGCCCAGTTGTATGTATTCATGATGCCAGCTCCTGAGTGTGTCCAAAATTTAGGCGCATCTTTATTGTTTGGCAACTTACATCATCCTTTTCCTGTATCAGATGGGATGAGGTGAAGCCTGCTGCCATCTTAATCCAACTGATGAATTTCACTTAGGCTTAGTGGAGGCCATAAACTCCCCAATGCTTGCACCTTTGTCATACTTCTAACAATTCTAGGAAAATGGCAAACCAGATGAAACTGCATGTTGATGAAATCAGTCAAGGAGCTGAATCTATTTTCTGGTACCATGCTGATGCAAACCAGGGGATGACATCTGACTCCTACTTGGGGACATATGCTCAGCTTGGGAGCATATGAGAACCTCAGAATATTGTCACGCAAGAAAGAAATGGCAAGTGAATTCGGTGATCCAATGTAACCACTTCTTCCAGTCATCAGTACACTGTCCCTTTCCCCTGTCTCTAATCACCAATGACAATAAGGCAATGTCAAAGTTCAAATGCAAGTACGCTGAAGTCATCATAAATTCCGGGTCAACCCTTACACCCTAATAATATTTGTCATCATAATGAACACTGCCAATCCGTGTAGTGTTTAGCTTTAGTGGAGTTGCCAAGGTGACCTGTCAAATGCCCTCACAATGGCGCTTGTCTCAAGCTCGCAGCTCACAAGCATCAAGTCTCCAAAATCTACAAGAACAAGGTCTTCGTTCTTACAATGGAGTTACCTGTGTTGATGTGAGTAATAGCATCAGAAGGTCTTCTACATAGGCTTTGTCTCTTACCATGTGGAAGACATTATTTGCCTCTACTAGTGATTTATGTTTTCTTTTCTAAGTTTAACTTAGAAAAAGTACAATAATTAAAGTAAATTAATTATTGTGGATTATTGGGTTATTTACTAAAGATAAATAATTTAATTATTTAAGTGACTTATAAATAATCTCAACTGTTGATCCCAAAATGGTTCTAGAAGAGAGATTCGGGTTAGGGATTTAGACTCAAGGGAGATTATAAAGGAAGCCTAGTGAGGAGCTGAAGATACAATGAAGAGGACAAGTGTGTGAGCGAATCATCGTGAAGAGAGAGTGATTTTCTCCAAGTGCAAGTGGCTCAGTTGACCGGTGCACAGAGAAGGTGAAGTGTGAGTGGGTTTGTGCGAATCTAGGAGGGCCGAGTTGGAGGAGATTGCAGGGCCGAGGTGCCAGAGGGAGATCGAATTTATGGAGGAGGCCGAGTTGCTGGAGGATTGACTTATCCCCAGTGCACATTATTAGCAGGGCGCAGATCGAGTTGCTGGAGGCCGAGTTCTTCAGGCTGATTTCATCCAGAGGTCAATTTTCTTGAGGCTTATTTACTTGGGCCAAACTCATTCTGAGGGAGCTGAGTTACAGGTTCCAGATTTGTATTTTTCCTTGTATCTCTGTGGGTCCAAAAACCCAAATTTTCCAGATAATGAAATGGGGAAGAATTGTTGTTAGTGATTTACTTTTTGCAATGTGTGATTGACCTCTCTAGCTTATTTCCGCTGCATATATTAAGTTAAAAATACCAGTGATTTTAATTTTTTGGCGATTCAGTAATTAATTGGGTACATATTTAAATTGTTGAGGATAATTAAAATTTAAATTGCCATGATAAAATAAATCTGGCTGGTATTAGAAACTTAACAACCTGGATGGAAAGATCTTCAAGATCGAACTTTATCCAATGCCATCTTCTAGGAAATGGGCTTTCTCCCTAGCAATGGCTCCAAAAATGCTACAGCCAAATCTCAGACTTCTCGAAATGAAGTCTAAAAGCTCAAGTGCGAGACCAACTTCATCTCAGAGGGGGCCACTGTCGCCTCTCCAACCCTCTTCTCACTTCTGGCCAGCTCTCCTCCAAGCATTAAACAAATAAAGCTAAAATAATGCCAACTGTAGGTCAGCTCTAAGCGTCACGTACACAACATGACCTATTTTAAGATCAGCTCAATTATTCATTCCAGTGCTCCAACACAGACATATACATATCTTCAAAACAAGTCATATCACATTTATTATCAAGAATAGGAGCACTAATTAAGGTCTGAAATGCTACAGTTCACAGTGTTACCTCTGCCCAGGCTTCTATACCAGCACTGATTTTCCTATCTTCTGCAGTTTGGCTCACTGGCATTATGCACCAGTTCGGCGCCCAACCCAAAAAAAAAAAAAATATTTGCTGTTGAGGTATGTTGGGCTGCAAGTGTCACCGAGTAGTATTATGACGTGAGAGCATTCCTTTAACAGGTCGGAGGAAAACACACTACAACCATCAATCCTGTCTAAAAAGAAATTATGTCCACAGGTCTGGCTGTGAACTTAAACGATGCTTCAGGTTCCTGTCACAGAATGCACATGCTACAGCAAGCTGATTACTGACTCTAGGTACACCTCCTGGCAGAAGTGTCACAAACGTACCCTCCTTCCCCATGCTTTTAGTGCTCAATATTTGGCCTCTGAACAGCAGTGCCACATTTACATGTAACAGCCCTCGAATCCCCTATATTTGCTACAAACAGTTAAGTTTTTTTTCTCTTTTTTTTTTTAAACTAAAATAGCAATACTTCTGTGGAGACACCAAGTCCTAAACAAGAGGCCTTCACCAAAATATTGTCAGCCCAGTCGTATGTATTCTTGATGCCACCTCCTGAGTCTGTCCAAAATTTAGCCTCATCTTTATTGTTTAGTAACTTATATTGTCCTTTTTCCTGTATCAGAGGGGATAAGGTGAAGCCAGCTGCCATCTTAACCCTACTGATGAATTCTTTCTTTCATCTAGGCTTGGAGGAGGCCGTAAACTCCCCAATGCTTGCACCTTTGTCATACTTCTGATGATTCTAGGAAAATGACAAACCAAATCAAACTCCATGTTGATGAAATCAGTCAAGGAGGTGAATAAATTTTCTGGAACCATGCTGATGCAAACCAGCGGGTAACAGGGCCACTTTGCACAAATATTTGTATTTTTCGGTTTTGTGATTATTGCGATACAATCATGTTCTGGTTAAGACTTAATTGTGTTACACTTGTAAAAGCGAAGAAACAAGGATGCCACTAAGTTGCATTTTGTAAGAATTTCAGCCATTGATGCTCAGTTATCTATGCAGATCACAGCTAGGTTAGGTGTATTTAGGATAGACGTGTAGTCTATAGAAGTTGGGTTGCTAAGGCTAACCTTATGGCCATCTTTTTATTATATAGAACGTGGTTACTTCATTAGCAGCTCTTCAGCTCTCTACTGGAACATTTGATGTAACTTTATTGAAAATTAAGCTATTATAAGATGCATTTTTTTCTAAAACTTAGAAAAGTTTCGTGTTTAGTTTGTCTCCATAAATACAATTCATTTTGGAAATAGCATGTCCTTCGACATCCTACACTCTTGAGTATGAACATTGATGTGCGGATAATCATGAAGAATCATGATGAGTCATATAGGATATGCGATGACGGGTTCATCAGACTGAAAGTAACAGCCAGTTTTTAGTGTGATGGTCCAAACCCAAGCCATTTCTCCTAGATTCCTCTCCCTTATCATGCAGCAGAAATTTTGAGTTAGACATATACCTTGCTCTATCGATCTGCTTAGTTTGAATGTCTATTCTCCATTTGTGGGTAAGATTCATCTGCTATGATAAATGAATGCACTTTATTCCTAACCTCAATCCAGCTCTGTCCTGGCTCCTTTTTCACTCCCCTCTCTCTCATCATCTTTCTCACCTTAGCTACATCATCCCAACTACCAGCTGCAGCGTAAATATTTGATAGCAACACATATGCTGCATCATTTTGTGGCTCTAACTCAAGAAGACGTTGTGCGGCATGTTTTCCTAACTCTAAATTTCCATGGATTCTGCAAGCACTGAGTAGGGTCCTCCAAACCACAGGACGAGGTTCAAATGGCATGTTATTAATAAAGTTTTCTGCTTCAACAATGCAACCAGCACGCCCAAGCAGGTCAACTATGCAAGAATAATGCTCTGGTGTTGGCATGATGCCATAAACTTGATTCATAGAATCAAAATAGTACTTCCCTTCATTCACTAGGCCTGCATGGCGACATGCTGACAGAACACCAACCAAGGTGACATCATTCGGCTTTGAGCCTGCCCTCTGCATTTGTTCGAAAAGTTGAAGAGCTTCCTCAGTATACCCATGCTGCACAAATCCTGTAATCATTGCGTTGCAAAGAACTACATCCCATGTCTGCATAATTTTGAATACTTTGCATGCATCCTCGATGATCCCACATTTTGCATACATGTCCACAAGGGCACTTCCCACAAAGACATCCATCTCAATTCCTCTTTTTATGACATGGGCATGAACACATTTGCTTTGTTCCAAAGCAGCTAGGGTAGAGCATGCCTTCAGCAAACTGCCGAAGGTAAACTGATCAGGCTTTACTCCTGCTCGCTGCATTTGACAAAACACTGCTAAAGCTTCTTCACCATACCCATGCTGAGCATAAGCTGCAATCATCCCACTCCAGGAGACCACATCTCTTTCAAGCATGTCATCAAATAGATTGTGTGCTTCCTTTATGCTCCCACACTTTCCATAAATGGCAATAAGGGCACTTCTAACATGGACGTCCGACTCATATGTGCACTTTATGATATGTGTATGGACTTGTTTGCCTAGTTCCAGAGCTGTTAGGCCGGCACATACCCTTAGAACACTAACAAAGGTAAACTGGTTTGGTTTCATACCTAAAACTTGCATCCGAAAGAATAGTTCCATGGTTTCCTCGCCATATCCACTTTGTGCATACCCTGCAATCAATTCATTCCATAAAATGATGTTTTCTTTAGTCATATTTTCGAAGACGCGGGATGCATCGTCCATGCTCCCACATTTAGCATACATATCAACAAGAGCACTATTGGCAGAAATATCCGACTGATAGTCAGACTTGATAACTAGAGCATGAATCTGGAGGCCTTCCCTCAGAGCTGTTTCACTGGAACAGGCCCTGAGAATAACGGCAAAGGTCAGGTGGTTTGGCATAACATCTGACAATAGCATTTTGCAAAAGAGATTAATTGCCTCTTTACCCAGCTGATTTTGAGCACAGCCTGTAATCATTGTGTTCCATGAGATCACATCCTGTCTTCGTATGTTGTCAAACACTTTACCTGCATCCGTTATGTTCCCACACTTTGAATACATGTCAGTAAGTGCATTGCCCACACTGACGTCCGGCTCTAACGCATATCGGAAAACATGGGCATGGATTTGCATGCCATGTTCCAGAGCTGCAAGGATAGAGCAGGCCTTAAGCACACTGGTAATGGTAACCTGGTCTGCCATTATAGCTCTGTGTTGCATTAGATAAAACAGTTCCAGAGCCTCCTGGCCATGTCCATTTTGGGCATATCCGGCAATGATTACATTCCATGAAATGGCATCTCGTTCAGGCATTTGGTCAAACACCCGGCCAGCATATTCAAGGTTTTGGCATTTGGCATAAGCATCGACAAGAGCACTACCCACAATTATATCTAGTTCATATCCAGATTTAACAATATGGGCATGGACATGTTCAGCTTTTTGCAATGACTCTAGGCTAGCACATGCCCTTAGAACACTACCAAATGTAAACTCATTAGCACCCACACCAACCCGTTGCATTTCACAAAACAAACCAATGGCTTCATCCCCTCGCTCTTCTTGAGCATATCCTGCGATCATTGCAGTCCATGACACCAAATTTCGCTCCGGCATTTTGTCAAACACTTTGAGCGCAGACTCCAAACATTGGCATTTTGCATACATATTTATGAGATGATTTTGTACAAAAATGTTTACTTCAAAACCAAATTTGATTATGTGGGCATGAACCTGGACCCCCTCTTTGATGGCTTTCAATCTCACACAAGCCTGCAATAGACCAGAATATATAAATGAATCTAAACTGTCCAATCTATGCAAAATTTCGAGAGCTGCATCCAATCTCCTCTCCTTGCAGAGTGCCATAAAATTTTCACTAGTGCAACTATACGCATGGTGAATTCTGGATCCTCTGATTTGTATGGTTTCAAAAAAATTGGGCACGAAGGCAATACGAATCTGGTTAAGATTATTTCTAACATAGAAACGTTTCTGATCGCATGGTTTTAAAGCTTTGAATCTATGGACGATGAAATGATGAAGTCTGGGCATACCTAGGCAGTATTGTCTTTACCCATTCATGGCGGACTGCCATAAGGGGCTTTCATGCTTCTAGTTCAATGTAAGCTGATCAGAGAATCTTCGTGGTTTCTCAGTTCTAATATTCATGGTGAAGTGATGTTAATGTGGGGTATATGCAGTAACAGTTAAAATGGAATGTCTGGTTTGAGTTGGATATGTTGCTCTACAAATAAATTTCGTTCGTATTTGTTTTAGTTGTTATTAGTCCCTGCCCTCCGGGCTGGCAGGGACTATAGTAATCAGTTTTTGTCGGTGGCTATTAGTCTGACACGAAAACCAAGAATTTATTTGAACTTAGACCAAAGTTTCTTCGCATGCCATACAATATTTTATGATGTTATGTTAAATTTAAATTTCATGAAAGATCTCGGGTTTTAGGTTTTTAAAATGTGACGTTTTTTTTTAATTTTATGAGAAGGTGGAGGGTGAGAGTGAATTGTAGGTTGTTGCGGTGGTGTGGGTATTTAGAAGGTATTTTAAATATAAAATATATTATAATAAAATATGAATTAGTTTAATTAAGCGTATATATAATTGAAAATGATAGAAATTTTATTTACATATATATGGCTAGAACAAAAAACAATTAGATAAATATTGTTAGTATTGTAATTGTTTTACAAATTTCAAAATTTGTAAATATTTGATTGTAAAAATAAATAAATAAATTGTGTGATTAAATTTTATTATATCTTTTAATAAAGTTTAATTTTCTTTGTAATAAAGTTGTAACCACCCTCTTCCACATTTACCCAATTTCGCCGCCATGCTAAGGTAAACATGAAATGAAGAGTTACTATGACGTGACCCAACCTCCAAGCTTAAGGAAGTAGGGCCTACAAACTGACCACAAATTGACAACTCACAATATCTCTCAGGGCTACAAGACTCTCAAGGGCCAAAGGACCACCCCAAGTGACCAAACCCTGAGCTAGGGCTCTTTTTCACTGACCTAGACCCCCAACCAACATGCATGACAAGACATGGGTGTCGTTGTAAGGCCTCCAACCGCATGCACAACACTGCCTCCATGTGGTTGTGACCCAACTTGCCCAGTTTAGAGGGTGCAGTCTTGAGTTTTTAGCCACAATTCCAAGCCAACCTCCAGCCTATTGCCCAGAACAACCAGGACTTTCCAAAATCATTATTGACATGAGGACAAAGCTAAACATTCAAACTTGAATTAAGAACTTGAACTAGATTGCCTAGAACACACTAGACATTTCATCAAACACATGGCAAACATGTAAGTTACAGGTCATGAATGCATATCTTATCATAATAGTTTAAGATTCATCTGTGAATCACCAAGAACTTGGTTGTATGCCTTCTCCACATAGCTGCAAAAACACTTATTATTCCATACATTCAACAACCGATCGATAACTAAAAAATTCATGACAAGAGCCATAGATAATACACATCATATAACCAACATATAACCAAAAAATAACCAACATAGAAACCATGGCAACTTAGCCATAATATCACCAACATAATCACTACAAATACTCATAGATCACAATAAGGAAATGTATCATATTAACATATGAAAATACTGACCAAGTCAGGGACTTCCACGTACCACCTGACCATAGGTTGGGTTGAACCAAAATTATTTTTCAGCCAATCACCCCCGTGCCATATTCCAAGCATGAATGTGGGATCTCATGGATTAAACCAAAACAAAACCAAACCAAGGCTTCTAGAGGCCAACCACCTCAACCCTCAACCAATGATTCCATCTTTATGGTCGAACATCACTAACACCAACCATATCTGTCTCTACCTAAGTTGTTCAGGGCTCCAAGAACTAGTAACTCAACCCACAACCTTCTAGGGCTCCAGATCATTTGTCCAACTCAGCTCCAGGGACTAATAACTCAACCCACAACCTTCCAGGGCTCTAGAGAATTTGTCCAAACCAGCTCCAGGGACTAATAGCGCAACCCATTAAGGGCTCTAGAGTGTTTGTCCCAACCTAGGCTCCAAGATTAGTAACTTAACCTAAGTTGTTCCAGGGCTTATAGAGCATTTGTTCCAACCCACAGCCATAAGGAACATGAGCACCAATAAGAAAAACAATAGTGGAAAAACCCACAACACCATGACTATCCAGGAAACGGAAAGGCAAGGCTAAAACCATTGTCAATCTAGGCAAATATCCATGCAAATGACAATACATAACCATAAAAACACATGTATATACCATTCATCTAGAAATCGGCAAGGAAATCACACATGCAACTTGTTACTTACCAAGCAATCTACCAATTGTTCCCTCGCGCTTCCCTGCTTTCCTTTGCCTTCTTTCTCCAAATCAAATGTATGCCAAAGTGCTCCAAGAATGCTCCAAGAATACTCTAAGTGTGCAAGAGTATGAGAGAATGAAATAATATAAGAGAGCTCCAAAGCTAAACAAACAAAAGGTTGTGAACTGGTCTTCAGAAGCCTTTTTATCATTGAGGCATCTATTTTCTTCATTTTCCTTCATTTTTCCTTCAATTTCCCTCTCATGCAAATCTTTGTCTCTTCACCTTCCTTTTATCCTATTTTCCTTTATTTCATAAATAAAATGCCAATTATTGTCATTTTGCCTTTGCCAATTTCTATAGCCATAAATCAATCACAAGTGATACCCCAACATTATGTTTTACCCAACATTCAGCTTGGAATAGTGTCCCATGACCTTGGTCTTATTTTATTTACATGGAAAATTCAACCAAGGGCTATTACAAAAGCAATGATGTTGTTGTAAAAAGTTCACATCTTTTGAAGGGCATTGACCCATTGATGGAAATCAATGGTGGAGGAGGCATCTCGGGCCCTCTCGAGCTTTAACAAGGGGTTGGGTCCAATTTTTATCACTTAGTAAACACATGTTTTTCCAACGTGGCAAACAAAGAACCATATGCCCCCCCCCCTCCCGATTTTGCTTTCGAGTTTCTGCCATACCACTTTTCTAACATTAATATGTGGCCCAGCTAAATCAGAATTCGTGATGCAGTAATTAAAAAGTATTCAACCAATAAAATTGTGACAGGTGTCTTCAAACGGTTCGAGGGAAACAAAAAGGGGGAAAGCGACTTGTTTTTCATTTTCATGCAGTGTCAAATTTCAAAGGAAGTTTATAGAAGGCTCGTTGTGCACAACATTCTTGAATTTATTTCTCCAAACATTTTAGTTAAATTTGTTCCTACTTCCACTGAATTTGTACCCTATTATTTTTTTAAATGAAAGCCAAAGTAGTGAAACCCTATGCAAAAACCTCGATGAATTTTGATGAATTACCATTAATCGACAAAGAGGAAAATGCTCATGAAACTTAACGTGAGTTTGACTTATATGTACTCATAAATTGGGCATACCAATGCTTCAAGGGCCTCCAAGATGTATCGTTGGTATGGGAGTCTTACTTGGCCTAGTTTATTATTCCCCAAAGTCACCCATACCATGAATCTATCTCATTGTATTATGAATAGTTTCTCCTGAGTAAAAAAGAACATTTACCAACAAATATAATTGTGTTGTTTTATTTCAATTAAGAGTCATTTCTATAGATGCTCAATATTGTAATGCCAAACCAAGTCCAAATATTTAATGAAGAAGTGTTGAGTTAATTGTACCATGACCTAACCTCTGAACAAAAATCCATTGTCCTTGAATACTTTTTTCCCATTAACTCTCAGATACCTGAAAATAACCCTCCCTATTCCTCTAGTATTTTTCTAGAAATGTCTAGATAGATTATCTCTATGGTTTTCTATTTGTTAGGGTATGACAATGACCAGAAAATAGATGAGACCGTCTTAGGGTTTCTAACCTCTTTATCACTAGTTAAAAAATCCTTTGTCAAGTTTCACTTCAATCAATACCTAATTGGTGCTATTAATAACCAGTTGGCTAACTTAGGTCTCACCAATTCATTTAGGTATCAATATGTCTTGGTTTATTTGTTTCTTTACTTTCAAGTGGACATTTTTTATAATATACAACTATAAAAGCAAGATTTAAGTGGGAATGTGCTCTCTATAATTTATTGGACTTCAATGGTGAGAAAACATTCACAAGATTTTTCCTTTTCATATTTTGTTAACCAATTTCTATGAGTGCCTTTCAAACTTTTGTATGATATCGCCCCCAAGGATATTCCCATAAATCAAAAGAATTTTATAGTTCAGTTAGAGAGTAAAGGTGCGAGACTAGTATCTATATAATGACTTCACTAAAATAAAAGTGTATGGGTGTGAATTACCACCTTATAGGCTTCCAATTTTCTTGCCCGTGAAGATTTTTGCATTGGATTTGATAAGGCAAAACCTTAGTGTGGATTAGACTAAAAGTGCCTTTCTCTCTTCAAATTAAAGGTAGAAGTTGAACTGTTTTTGTTCAATACAATGACAGACTTAGGACACTTGCATTATTTTCTTGGTCTTTAAGTCTTGCAATCCAAGGAAGGTATTTCCCTTTCCCAGTCCAAGTATGCATGTGATCTTCTACGCCATTTTCACATGG